>PVKP010016502.1:0-48057 GCA_004027715.1 Plecturocebus donacophilus
GCAATTCGTCATACTTTTGTCTTGGTGCTGATCTTCTTATCTCGCTAAAATACAACAGCACGATCTCAGTTCACTGCAACCTCTGCCTCCCAGGTTCAAGTAATTCTCCTGCCTCAGCCTCCCAAGTAGCTGGGACTACAGGCATCCATCCCTATGCCCCGCTAATTTTTGTATTTTTAGTAGAGACAGGGTTTCGTCATGTTGGCCAGGCTGGTCTCCTGACCTCAAGTGATCCACCCGCCTTGGCCTACCAAAGTGCTAGGATCACAGGTGTGAGTCACTGCACCTGGCCTGGGCCTGCTTTTGACTGCATTTGCTAACATTTCAGTTGTATTCCCATCCTCAAAAAAGGAGCAATAAATACTCTGCAGTCAATGCACCCATAACGCCAGCAGAAGCCAAGCAACAAAGACCTAAAGCAACAGCTGATGCTGCCCCCTAGAGGTGGAATGAAACAGCACAAAACACTGGAGCAAACATTTGAGTTTCTCATGCCCTGGGGTAGGGGTCCTAACAAAATATTACATCCTACGCACACGCCAGATGGATAATCAAAGGGAGCATTTGGGCTATTTTTCGAATACCTTAGAGTTACAGTTATTACTACCCTACCTGCTATGTACTATTCTTTATTGCTACCAATACATACCTTGAGATTTTATACTTAGTCTCAGGTTTTATAGACTATCAAGGCAGATCCAGAATCTAGAACCCCAGGACACAGTTATGCTGTATTTTTATAAAAATGTTTTTCTTACATAGCTATGTAAAACATCATTTTCAATCCATGTAAAATGGAAAATAATAAGCATTTCTTTTTATTCTCAGAAACGTTTTCTAAAATTGCAAGGTGTTTATTGCAATTTTAGAAAATTGTAAGATATTTATCAATTATCTAAAATTGCAAGATATTTATCAATTATCATTCAGACTCACAAATATAGAAAACTTAAAAAGTCTTGAGGCCAGGCATGGTGGCTCACATCTGTAATCCCAGCACTTTGGGAGGCCAAGGCGGGTGGATCACTTGAGGTCAGGAGTTGGAGACCAGCCTGGCCAACATGGTGAAACCCCATCTCTACTAAAAACATAAAAAATTAGCCAGGTGTGGTGGTGGGTGCCTGTAATCCCAGCTACTCTGGAGGCTGAGGCAGGAGAACTGCTTGAACCCGGGAGGTGGAGGTTGCAGTGAGCTAAGATTGCGCCACTGCACTCCAGCCTGGGTAACAGAGTGAAACTCCACCTCAAAAAACAAAACAAAACAAAAAAACCAACCTTGAATGAGTTTACTTTAAAATGGAAAGTTCGTATTAATGCCATAAGTGGAAAATCATTATTGCTTGCCAGAAGGTAACTGTAGACATAAAGAGACCTACTAAAAGAGGAAATGTTTACGTGCCACCTACAAGGTGGCAGAGGTAGACAAAACACACCGGGAAACACAGAGGCAGAACTTCCACATTGACATAACCCTGGGAGATGGGCGGCGTTGACTTTATTTCACACATTATGCATTCCTTCAATTTCTGCCAAACACTTCCTCTGGCCGGGCCCTGAACTAGTCTCTGGAGATACAGCAGTGAGCCCAGCAAAGTCTACTCTAGTACCACGGAGTTCACATTCTAGCGAAAGGAGACAGAGGATTTATAAAAAAGTAAAACAGTCTAGTGCAGTGGCTCACATGTATAATCCCAGCACTTTGGGAGGCTGAGGCAGGAAGATCACTTGTGCCCAGGAGCTCAAGACCAGCCCTGGACAACATAATGAGATGCCATTTCTTAAACAGAAGAAAGTAGGAAGGGAAGGAAGAGTGTAGGAGGAAGGGGAGGGGCTCCCTCTTCCCTTCACTGCAGCTGGGGTTGGGGTGGGGGATTCAGAGTTCCAAGAAGGCCTCTCTGGGGAGGTGCACCCTGAGGGTAAAATCACCTTTGCAAAAATTATACTAGAGAGAAAACCCTGACATAACCAATTCTATCTTGCCTTTAACCTCCAAATTGCCTTTGGTCATTCTTGGGCGTGTGCCAAGGTAACTTTGGGAAAATTTAGTTTATCGCTTAAATAATAATAGCCCTTCCCAAAACTAAACCTCCTTTGTAAAACTAATGAAAGGCCACCCATCAGGTTAGGAGGATGAATTCTGTTAGGGTCTGAATTCTGCTAAAATGTAGGCACAGTTAAATGATCGCCAGCCATCATTCCAGAGGTCACTAGATTTCCCCAAGTACTCTTGCAAATCATGACTGTGGATCCTAAGATTGGCCTTTTGAGATGTCTTTTCAGGCTTTTGCATGGCCAAGCCACATCCTCCAATCAATCAATGGCAGCTAGGCCCTAGCTCCTTGCTCACCAAACTATCCTTGCTCACCAAACTAGCCGCATCTGAGTGCCCTGGCTCATACCTGTAATCCCAGCACTTTGGGAAGCAGAGGTGGGAGGATCACTTGAGCCCAGGAGTTCAATACTAGCCAGGACAACACGGTGAGCAACAAAGTGAGCACCTCTGACACCTCCCATCTCTTAAAAAAAAAAAAAAAAAAAAAGAGCCGTTACAGGGGCTCATGCCTGTAATCTTGGCACTTTGGGAGGCCAAGGTACATGGAACACTTGAGGTCAGGAGTTCAAGACCAGCCTGGTCAATGTGACCAAACTCTGTTTCTACCAAAAATACAAAAATTAGCTGGGTGTGGTATCGGGCACCTGTAGTAACAGCTACTCAGGAGG
Organism: Plecturocebus donacophilus; assembly: GCA_004027715.1. Taxonomy (NCBI): domain Eukaryota; kingdom Metazoa; phylum Chordata; class Mammalia; order Primates; family Pitheciidae; genus Plecturocebus; species Plecturocebus donacophilus. Next base: position 2,722 of record PVKP010016502.1, read on the forward strand.
CTAAGGCAGGAGAATCACTTCAATCCAGGAGGAGGAGGTTGCAGTGAGCTGAGATTGCACCACTGCATTCCAGCCTGGGCAACAAAGTGAGACTCTGTTTCAAAAAAAAGAAAAAGAAAAAAAATAAAAGAAATAGAAAAAAAACCCCAAAACTCTAGCCTCCAGCTTTTTAGGCAGTCTGATTTGAGTAATAATAAAACTCTGGTCTGCTGTCCAGCTAACTTGACATGTATTAAAGTTTGTTTCTGTTTCCATTCCTGTTTTGAGAAATTGGCTGTATCTAGGCAGCAGGCAGACTGAACCCACTGGGCAGTTACAAGGGTAATAGGTTAAAAGGGGCTTCCAGATGGCAGGAACAGCAAGGGCAGAGCCCAGGAGGCTCAGCACATTTGGGGAAGCGCTCAGAGGCCACTGTGGCCGGAACAGAGTGAACAGGGCAGGGGAGTGGGAGGAGATGGGGTGGGACAGACCTTGTGGCTGCCAGGCCTTGCACACTCTGACCTGATGCTGAGGCGGCCAGGAAGCTACCAGAGGTCTTGGAGCAGACTTGACATCCTCTCACCTGGATTTGAAGTGAGTCCTGAGTTGAGGAGGGCTGAGGGAGGCTGAGGTTCCCACAGGGTCTGCAGGTAGAAGGGTTGAGGCTGCCCGCACCCTCCTTGCCTGAGGACAGCCCAGGAGGGGGCTCAGGCCTGAGGCAGCATAAACAGCCTCTGATTATTAAGAAGGAAGAGAAGCAAGTTGCTTTCACCCTCCCAGGCTCGTGCTGTTAGTGAAACTGATTTAGGGCCACTTTTACCTGTCAGAGCCTCTCAATAGTGCAGGACTGGCCACTGGGCCTGATGGGAGGAGAGAGGCAGCCACCGTCTGCCAGTCTCTGCCTCCATCCGCTCAATTTCCACCAGAGAACTTTTCCTTCTAAGGAAATGAACCTCCCAACACAGGGCATTTATCACCACCAGCCCAACAGGCAGGGCTGTCTGAGTGGATGCTCGTCCCCCACACCCCAGGGCTGTGGCCGGACCCTGAAGAGGGGAGGGCACTCCCTTCCTATTTATCCTACACATATTCCTTGTGCTTCTCCTATAGGCATTGGGCAAGGGCAAGAGACAGGCAGACAAGTGCAATCTGGCCCCGCCACTCTCCCAGACCTCATTTCCACCCTCATCCCGATAGCCACGTGGTCCTTCTGGCTGCTTCTCAAGGTCATTGCCAGCAGGGCGCAGTGGCTCATGCCTGTAATCCCAGCACTTGGGGAGGCAGAGGCGGGTGGATCACCTGAGGTCAGGAGTTTGAGACCAGCCTGGCCAACGTGGTGAAACCCCGTCCCTACTAAAATACAAAAAATCAGCTGGGCATGGTGGCACGTGCCTGAAACCCCAGCTACTCAGGAGGCTGAGGCAGGAGAATCATTTGAATCTGGGAGGCAGAGGTTGCGGTGAGCTAAGATCGCACCACCGCACTCCAGCTGGGGCAACAAGAGCGAAACTCCATTAAAAAAAAAAAAAAAGGAGGCACCCGTGCCATAAGGGCAGTGGGTAAAGTGGAGGGGCCTGGCATTGCTGGCAGGGCTGGGTGGACTTTGCAGAAGAGAAAACAAGGCACTGAATTGTAAAAGAGTTCTCAAGGAGGATGGGGGAGGGCAGCGCAGGGGCCAGAAGGGAACAGTGCGTGTGAAAACAGATGCCAGGACTTTGGGAGGCTGAGGCAGGTGGATCATGAGGTCAAAGCTTGAGACTATCCTGGCCAGCATAGTAAAACCCCATCTCTACTAAAATACAAAACTTAGCTGGGCGTGGTGGTGAGCGCCTGTAGTCCCAGCTACTCGAGAGGCTGAGGCAGGAAAACTGCTTGAACTCTGGAGGCGGAGGTTGCAGTGAACCGAGATCGCACCACTGCACTCCAGCCTGGTGCCTGGTGACACAGTGAGACTCTGTCTCAAACAACACAAAACAAAACAAACCAGATGCCAGGAGACCCCCAGAGCCTGTCTTGGAGCTGGGATGGAGAGTGATCAGAGCATGCTGGCGGATCCCAGGGGATGGCTAGAGAGTCTTGGCTTCTGACATCCCAGGTCTGCTTAAAGGCAAAGCCTATTTGTGCTAACGGCAGATGCTGAAATCTCACTCTCAAGTCTAGGGCAGTGCAGTGGGGTTCATGGGTCTCAAACTGGATTTACTCTCACGTATTGCAGTCGAGATTTTTGCCGCATGAGATAATGTTAATCTAGGAATTTAAAGGCGACAGTAAACGCTCGTTTCCTCTCACCCTGGTCCCCTCCCTGACCATGTGGGACTGCATTCCTTTCCCTCCTCCATCCTTTCCTGCCTTCTTCCAGATGTACTCAACACCTCCTAATCCATGCCAGGACATGTCCCCAGCCTCATGGAGCTGGTGGTTTAGTGAGGAAGGCAGATTTTAATCAAATGACCTCCTACCAGATGTATGGTATCAGCACTCAGAAGGTGGGCGAGGCAGGGGCCATCAGTGGCTTTAAAAGGGAGGCAGGTGAAGCTTCGCTGCAGGGGACAACAGAACCAAAACCTGAAGGATGAATGCGTTAATTGTGGAGGAGAGGGGAGAGTGCTCGAAGCAAAGTGGGTGCGTGCTAAAGCAGCAGACACACATGAGCACAGAGCAGAAGGGACAAGGAAGGCTGATGGGCAGAGACTGACACAGGATTAAGCCGGCCGGACCACAAACACCACGTGCCCACAGCAGGAGTTCTGCCTTGAGCCCCCCACACCACTGGGAAGCCACGTGGTGCTCCTGGAGCGGACAGCGGAAGTTGGAGTGAGAAAAGGGTTGGATGGTGGAGAATGGGTGCCAGGTTGCAGGTGAGAGGCTGTTGCAGGTGAGAGGCTACTGCAGGTGGTCAGATACATGCCACCATGCCCAGCTAATTTTTGTATTTTTAGTAGAGAGGTTTTTTACCACATTGGCCAGGCTGGTCTCAAACTCCTGACCTCAAGTGATCCACTGCCTCAGCCTTCCCAAGTGCGGGGATTACAGGTGTGAGCCACCGCACCCGGCTTATTTTATTTTTTGTAGAGATGGGGTCTTGCTATCTTGCTCAGGGTGATCTCTAACTTCTGGGCTCAGCAATCCTCCTGCCTCAGCCTCCCAAAGTACTGGGATTACAGGTGTGTACCACCATTTTTAAAGGAAGCTGTTTTCACACATTACTTGCATAACTAATGACCTCAGTCCACTCTACCTCTATGTTCAGAAAACAAAAGAGTTGTCAACGGTTCCACACTCCAGACAGACTCGGCTTAAGACAGCTTTTCTCCCTGAGCCCCAGATTCCCATCTCCAGCTGCCTACAGAGGTTTTCCGAGGTTTTAAGCTGAATTCCTGATGGTCCCCCTAACGCCTGCTCTCACTCCTTCTCCCATCTCAGGAGATGAAGCATTCATCATTCCCAATGTTCAGACCAAGACTTAATGGTCTTCTTCTTTATTTTTCTCTGTCCCACCCATATCTAATCCAACAAGTCCAGGTGCCTCTGTCTTTACAATACCCAGGATCAGGACCCTTCTCAGCACCCCACAGCTGCTGCCCCAAGCCAAGCCATGTCATCTCTCACGGATATTCTGCAGAAGCCACCACCTGGTCTTCCTACTGTTGCCCTCACCTGTGGTCACTCTCCCCACATGCCAGAGAGCACGTCCTGTTCAAGTTTGCCAGGTCACGGCCCTCCTCTGCTCAAAATGCTCCCAGGGCTCTCCCCTCTCCCAGAGTAAAAGCTCAGGCCCAACAAATGACACAAGGCCCTACATGACCCGGCCTTGATCCCCCACCGTCCTGCTCTCCCACCATCCTCGTTCCTCCTGCATCAGCCTCACAGATGCCCCCTGTCCTTGCGATTTTGCCCTTGCTGTTCCCTCCGTGGAAATGCTCCTTTCCCAGAGATCTGCGTGGCTTCCTCTCACTTCCTGTAGTCTGCTCACATTCTCAGCGAGGCCCTTCTGAGGGCCCTATTTAATGTCCCATCCCTCCCCAGGCCACCCCAGCCCCCTTCCCTGCTTTATTTTTTCTCTGACACCCTTTATGTGGTGCTTATTTATTTGCTTAGTGTCTGCCTCCAGCCACTGGCACATAAGCTCCACAAGGGCATGGATTTGTGTCTGTTTTGTTTACTGCCGAATCTCTAGGGCCCAGGACAATGTTTAGCACATGGCAGGTGCTTAATATTTGCCCACTGAATGAAAGAATGAGTGCATGAAGTTTCTTTTATAGGGCCCCAGTCTATGAGACCAGTCTTGCTGATGCTCATTTGCTTCCAATATCTATTCTTTTCTTTGCCTCTATCACAATGAACAACTTGCTGGTTCCCCACACTCATGTATATGCTCCTATGTCCATATCTGATGTGTGTATGTGTGTGTGTGAGACAGAGAGAGAGAGAGGGAGGGAGAGAGAGGGGGAGAGAGAGAGAGAGAGAGAGAGAGAGAGAGAGAGAGAGAGAGAGAGAGAGAGAGAGAGAGAGACAGGCAGGGTCTGATTCTATTGCCCTGGATAGAGTGCAGTGGCGTGATCTCAGCTCACTGCAGTCTCCACCTCCCGGGCTCAAGCGATCCTCCCAGCTCAGCCTCCCGAGTAGCTGGGACTACGGGAACATGCCACCACATCCAGCTAATTTTTTTGTCCTTTTGTAGAGACAGGGCTTTACCATGTTGCCCAGGCTGATCTTGAACTCCTGGTTTCATGCAATCCAACCACCTAGGCCTCCCAAAGTACAAGGACTACAGGCGTAAGCCACCATGCCAAACCCATATCTGTCCTTATCTGCCGTGCCTTACCCCAATCCTGCCATCATCCATTCAGTCTTCAATGCCAATTCCCCCTGAAACTCTGAACAGTCTGCTTCCCACTGCCTGACCTGTTAGCTGAGTAAAGACTTCTTCCTCCGGACTCCTGTTCTTTCTCCATTGTTTCAGAGTTCCTAAGCTGCTATCATTCAGAAAACTGATTGCTCTGTGCTAAGTAATTGATTTGTGCAGAGTGGTTTGCACGTTTTATCTCACTGACCCATCACAGCAACTGATAAACTGGCTATTATGATTATTTCTATTTTACAGTTAAGGAAACTGAGGCATAGAGAGTCATCCACTGAGAAGCCACAGAGCTGGAATTCAAACCTAGCTTTGGACAGGTGCAGTCCCAGGCCTGTAATCCCAGCACTTTGAGAGACTAAGGTGGGAGAATGGCTTGAGGCCAGGAATTCAAGACCAGCCTGGGCAAGATAGTAAGACCCTGTTTCTACAAATAACAAAACAAAAAACACCTAGCTTTACTGAACTCCAGTGTCTCTGCTTGTCACCTTTAGTGTCAGGTTCCACCATGAAATTGTGAGATCTGAGACCTCAGCCGGGGCCAAGGTGACTTCCAAGTCACCAAAGAAATAAGTAAACCAACCAGGAATCTCAGAGCCCTTGATTGGGACTGGACCATGGTAGATGACACAAGGTGGGTCCCTGGGCTCTCTGGCCTCAGTCACTGGTCAGCCCTCATAGACACCACAAGCAAAGCCATCCTGGGACAGTGAGGCCCAGCATAAGGAGCAGAGCATGAACAACACGAGCTTCAGCATCAGACAGAGCAGGACCAAGCCTTGGTTGTTGGAGATAAGTTCTCACTCTGTCACCCAGGCTGGAGTGCAATGGCATGAACACACCTCACTGCAGCCTCAGCTTCCTGGGCTCAAGTGATCCTCCCACTTCACCTCCCAAGTAGCTGGGACTGCAGGCACACACCATCACGCCCAAGTACTTTTTTTTTTTTTGTACAGATGAGGTCTTGCCATGTTGCCCAGGCTGGTCTTGAACAAGCCCTGGTTTCTTATTAGCTATGTGACTTACCGCCTCACTTTTATTTGTAAAATGTGCAACTGAATCCTGGATGTCACTGTTCCATCAGCCACAAGGTCACAGCAGTGAGATTCCTGGATGCCACATAGGGACAGTGTGACCCCACTGCTAACCACAGGCGCCTGGACTAGGAGCAGGCACCTGACCCAAATATGGACAATAATACTGAGAAGTTTGGATGAAAAGGTTAAGGTTAGGACAGGTGCTGTGGTTTACACCTGAAGTAATCCTAGCACTTTGGGAGGCCAAGGTAGAAGGATCAATTGAGCTCAGGAGTTTGAGAGCAGTCTCAGCAACACAGTGAGACTCCATCTCTACAAAAATAAAAATAAAATAAAATAAAATAAAAGTTAGCTGGGCGTGGTGGTGCACCTGTGGTCCCAGGAACATGGAAGGCTGGGCAGGAGGATCGCTTGAGCCCGGGAGGTCGAGGCTGCAGTGAACTATGATCACGCCATTGCACTCCAGCCTGGGCAACAGAGAGAGACCCTGTCTAAAAATTAAAAAAGGTTTTGGCCAGGCACGGTGGCTCACATCTATAATCCCAGCACTTTGGGAGGCTGAGGTTGGCGGATCACCTGAGGTTGGGAGTTCGAGACCAGCCTGGCCAACATGGAGAAACCCTGTCTCTACTAAAAATACAAAATTAACCAGACACGGTGGTGCATGCCTGTAATCCCAGCACTCTGGGAGGCCGAGGCAGGTGGATCATCTGAGGTCAGGAGTTTAAGACCAGCCTGGCCAACATGGTGAAATGCCATCTCTACTAAAAATATAAAATTAGGCTGGCATGGTGGTGCCTCTATCACAATGAACAACTTGCCGGTACCCCATACTCCTGTATATGCTCCTGTATCCACAACTCTGTGTGTGTGTGTGTGTGTGTGTGTGTGTGTGTGTGTGTGTGTGTGTGTGTGTGTGTGTTTGAGACAAGGTCTCACTCTATTGCCCTGGATGGAGTGCAGTGGCATGATCTCAGCTCACTGCAGTCTCAACATCCTGGGCTCAAGTGATCTTCCCACCTCAGCCTCCCAATTAGCTGGGACTACAGGTGTGTGCCACCACATCCACCTAATTTTTTTGTCCTTTGTAGAGACAGGGCTTTACCATGCATGCTTATAATCCCAGCTACTTGGGAGGCTGAGGCAGGAGAATTGCTTGAACCCAGGAGGTGGAGGTTGCAGTGAGCCAAGATCACACCATTGCACTCCAGCCTGGGCAACAAGAGTAAAACTTTTTCTTAAGAAAAAAAAAGTAAATATATGCAAAAGCCCTTACCTCAGTGCCTGGTCCATGGTAAATAACATGGACTACAGGGTTGCTAATATTATAATCAAGCCACAAGGACATACTATTATAGGAACTAGACAAATTAATCATCTTGCCCAGTCATCTAACTTACTCTTCCCTGGAAGGGTGGCATGTCGTGGGGCTGTCCTTGGTCCTCTCCCAGGCCATAATTTTATCAATGGCTGGATCTGGCTGTTGAAGCTATTATGTTGGTGGATGACATTCAGATGGGAGGCACACAGAATAAACTCGATGACGGAATGTGGGTTCAGATCAATTTCTTCAGGTTAGAGAGGGAGCAAGAGTAGCTGGATAAAATGCATCATGGCCAAGGTAAAGGCCCTGTACAAGGGGAGGCAGTGGGAGGGAAGGGTGGCTTGGGAAAAGTTCAGGAGACGAAAGACAGGGCTTTGAGGTGATGCGCTCAGGATGAGCTAACATTATGATATGGCTGCCAAAACCACCACTGTCATGGCACACAATGCGTGTGTGAGAAATACTTGCTCAAACTAAGACAGATGAAGGGTACTAACATACTTTAGCAACTAATATGTCCCAAGCCCCATGCTGAACACTTGACATCAGCTATTTCCATTGACACTCTCATTAACCCTAGGAGGTAGGTATTATTATCATTATCCCCATTTGACAGGTGAGAATGCTGAGGCTTAGAGAGGTGAAATGATTTGACCAACGTATATGGTATTTGAACCCAATTTTCATTAGAAAGTACAACTCCATTCCTATATTCTATGCTGATCAGTCCCAAGTTGGAATATCCCATTTGGTTCTCAGTGTTTTTGAGAAAGATGAACTTGTCCAGATGAAGGTGACCAGGAAGGTGAAAACTAGAACAGGAAATCAGCTTGAGAATGAATCAAGTTTGGAAAAAGCAAGAGCAAGTTCCGTATATCAGCCTGTCCGACCTGAGTCCACAGAAATGACACCATTTAAAGTTCATGGCAGCATATGCTTATTTCCCAGCACTCTGGGAGGCCAAAGTAGAAAATAAAAAGGGGTGCCACCGGCAGATTAGAAACGTTAGAAATCCCTGAGAAATGAATGGCAGACAGAATTGGATTGATGAACAAAAACACAGGCCAAAAGAGAAGCTAGGAAGGACAGCCGCAAAAGGTGAAGTTGGGCCTGGACTGCTCCAAACCTAGAGGCAGCAAATTCTCCAGGGAGAGGAGAAGGCCTCAGGCGAAGGGTCAGAGAGATTGACCAAGAGCTCCTGTGGGGATATCAGGAGGTAGCCTGTCAATCCCACCAGCCTTCAGGAGATGTGACTGTGGGTCTTCGGGCCAGAAAGCTAGAACATAGCCAAAAAAAGAAAAGAGAGACCCTATGCTCACAAAACCAACTATTACATTACACGTCTTGCAGCAAGTTCTGACCCTCTATCCGTAAGTATTGGCAGCTATTTATATCATCTACAGAGAAGAAAATGGAAAATCGGTGGCTCATGCCTGTCATTCTAGCGCGTGGGAGGCTGAGGCAGGAAGAATGCTTGAGGCCAGGAGTTCAGACCAACCTGGTCCACATGTGAGACACCTTCTCTATAAACAAACCAAAACAAAGAAACTGGAAATCATACTACACAGAAGAGCACATATCCGCAAATCACAATATATTCCATGAAAGATAGGGATTAATTTAATAAATAGAAAAAATATCAATCAAACAGATAATAATGCAAGCAGAGACACTTAAAATATATTTAATATTATCAGAAGGATAGGAGAGGAAGGACATTGTATCTATTGAACAAGAACAGCCTATTACAGAAAAAGAATTAATTAAAAATCTCATTGATGGCAACTTAGGAAATGTAAAAAAAAAAAAATCACCAAAGATTTAGTCATCAAAATAAATTATTTGTGACCAGCCTGGCCAATATGGTGAAAACGTATCTCTAGTAAAAATATGAAATTAGCCAGATGTGGTGGTGAGTGCCTGTAATCCTCTTTACTCAGGAGGCTAAGGCAGGCGAATCTGGGAGGTGGAGGTTGCAGTGAGCTGAGATCATGCCACTATACTCCAGCCTGGGCCACAGAGCAAGACTCTGTCTCTAAATAAATAAATAAATAATAAGATAAATAAAAGTAATCAAAACATGCTAAAGGGCAGAATAGAACAGACAGAAAGAAAATTAATGATTTGGAAGATTAGACAGAGGCATTTTTCCAAAATACAGGAATAAAGACAAAGAGGACTGGCAAAAATTTAAAAAGCTGTTCATTACTATTCCATAAAATTAAAGAGAGGCTTTCTCAGATGCTTTTGGTAGAAGTGTAAATTCAGGTTTTTCTCATAAGGCTATTTCCAGATTTCCCACCACACGAGCCAAACAACTCCCTATTATTCAGGCCAAGGGTAAGCAAACTAGTCACAGGTCAAATCCGGCCAGCCACCTATTTTTGCAGATAAAATTTTACTGGAACACTGCCAGGCTCATTTACATATTGACTATGGCTGCTTTTGTGCTCAACGGCAGGGTAGTTGTGACAAGAGACTATGTGGCCCACAAGGATGAAATATTTATTATCTAGTCCCTTACAGAAAAAAGTTTGCTGACCCCTGGTTTAGACCATTATTATTTGGGATTTTTGCTATTTGGGACAAAAGTACTCCTAACTGAAATAAATAATAGAGTTGCATAGGCTGGGCACGGTGGCTCATGCCTGTAATCCCAGCACTTTGGGAGGCCAAGGTGGGCAGATCACTTGAGGCCAGGAGTTTGAGACCAGCCTGGTCAACATTGTGACATGGTAAAAGCCCCATAAAACTGTATACCTCAACTACAACTTGGCTTTCTGTTTAAACTGCTCTCTCCGCTAATGTGACAGGCAAGCAGTCTAAACCCACGCCATCTTGGCCCCTGCGACTTGTAATTTCCACCCTACCCAGACAATGTTAACCGCTTAAGTAACAATCAGAATATCAAAAGTCCCCTGACCCTTGGAATGTCCGCAGCCCCACACCCTTACCCTCGCCCTCTCTGCCCAGAAAGTGATTTGCAAATTCACTAGCCCTCGGAATGTTTAAAGCCCTCACCCCCACCCCTGCCCAAAATCCTCATTTCCGCCCAGAAGATAATTAACAGAATTCACCATCCCCCCTGCCCCTCACCCTCACTCCCAAGGTAATTTTTACAGGTATAAAAGGTCTTAACACCCACTTTTTGGGGCCATGGGTTGGAGAGACGCGAGGAGTCCTCCGTGGTTGCCGGCAATAAAAATCCTGCAATTTAGCATACTTTTGTCTTGGTGTTAACTTTCTATGCTCAGTTCAGTACAACAACATGGTAAAACCCTGTCTCTACAAAAAAAAAAAAAAAATCACAAAAATTAGCTAGGCATGGTGGCACACACCTGTAATCCCAGCTACTCCCAGCTACTCGGGAGGCTGAGGCACAAGAATCACTTGAGCCCAGAAGGTGGAGGTTGCAGTGAGCTGAGATCACACCACTGCACTGCACTCTGGCCTGAGCAACAGAGTGAGACTCTGGATCCAAAAACAAACAAACAAACAAAAAAAGAGTAGAGTTGCATAAACAGAAAAAGGTCCAGAAAGATGAACATCCAATGTATAACAGCAGTTATTACTGGGAAAGGGAGATTGAGGGTGAATTTGAAGGAAAATTTTTAAATAACAACAATGTACTCAAATTATTTCGTAATTTAATTTTACCAAGAATTGAAGGTCTTACACCATGGTGATAAAGAACAAAGTACTGATGCATTAGAAAACATGGATGGAGCCAGGCATGGTAGCTCAGCTACTTAGGAGGCTAACGCAGGAGGATTGCTTGAGCCCAGGAGTCTGAGGCTACAGTGAGCTGTGACTGCACCACTGCACTCCAGCCTGGGCAACAGAGTAAGACACTGTCTAAAAAAAAAAGAGAGAGAGAGTGTCAAAATAGTAGTTATCCCTGGAGAGGTATTAACTAGGAAGGAACATGTGAAAACCTCTTAAATGAAGAATATAGAATATTCTACATTTGATGTGAATAACTGCTTTTATATATTTACATCTAAAAATTCATAAAACTATACACTTAAGCTTGTTTATTTTTATTGCACATAAGTTATACCTCAATAAATACATTTTTAAAAGAATAATGCAAAGTAGGCATTTTAAATTATCCCTTAGTATGGTCCTAATTCTGAAATATATGTAGTTGCATAAAAAAAAAAAAAGGCTAGAGGCGCAGTGGCTCATTACTGTAATCCCAACACTGGGAGGCAGAGGCAGGAGGATTGCTTGAGTTCAGGAGTTTGAGACCAGCATGGGCAACATGGTGAGACCCCGTCTACAAAAAATACAAAAATTACTTGGAGATTGTGGCATATGCCCATAATCCCAGCTACCTGGGAGGCTGAAGTGAGAGGATCACTTGAGCCACGTTCATGCCACAGCACACCAACCTGGGTGACACAGTGAGACCGTGCCTCAAAAAAAAGAAAGAAAGAAAGAAAGAAAACAAAAAGTAAAGAGAAAAGGAGGGAAAAGAAAAAAAAATGCTAGAAAGAAATATAAAGATAAATACAGACGATCCCAACTTGCAATGGCTCAGCTTAGGATGTTTCAACTTTATTGTGGTATGAAAGCAATATACATTCAGTGGAAACTGTATTCCAGTACCCAACCGTTTTTAACCTTGAGTACAGTACTCAATAAATTACATGAGATATTCAACACTTCATGTAAAATATGCCTGGTGTTAGATGATTTTGCCCAACTGCAGGGTAATATAAGTGCTCTGAGCACATTTAAGATAGGCTAGGCTAAGCTATGATGTTCAGCAGGTTGAGTATATTAAATGCACTTTCTTTTGATTTACAGTATTTTCAATTTGGGATGGGTTTATTGGGACATAACCCATTGTATATTGAGGAGCATCTGTAATAATGATTATCTAGGTGGTAGGATAACAAATCATTTTTTTATCTGTCTGCATTTTCTAATTTCTTGACAATCAACATGCATGAGTTCTGGAATCAGAAAGAAATTAAATCCTGAATGTGGATCCCACTGGGCTGGGTATCTGCAGGTGTCAACTACACCAACCCTGCCTCCCTACCCCAACCAACTACTCCAGCTGACGGAACGAGGTGTGGACAGGACCTGGCAAAGGGAATCAATGAATAATAAACAGCAAACACTTCAGCAGCCCTTACAGATATAGTTCTAAGCACTTTACATGGATTCATCTTTTAATTCTCTCAACAACCCCAGGAGGAGGGGTTCTATTTTCAGCTCCATTCCGCAGCTGAGGAAACTGACGCACAGAGAGGTTAAGTAATTGCTGAAGACCACACAGCTAGTGGTAGAGTCAGGATGTGAACCTGGGCTATCTGCCCCAGACTGCTGCCCTGCCTGCCCTGGACCATTCTACCTCTCAGTACCAAGCCACTTCACAGGGCTTCAATAAAGCATGAGTGCCCCAAACAATGTCTTTTTTTTTTTTTAAGTTTAGGTTTCTATATTAAAAAAAAAGACTGGAAAAGTCCAGAACTTCGTTGAACTTCCTTATACTTGTTTCTATTTTTTTTTTTTTTTTTCAAAGGGATTTTCACTTTGTCACCCAGGCTGGAGTGCAGAGGTGTGATTCTTGGCTCATTGCATCCTCAATCTCGCAGGCTTTGGAGATTCTCTCACCTCAGCCTCCCAAGTAGCTGGAACTACAGGCATGCACACCATGCCTGTCTCATTTTTGTATTTTTTTGTAGATATGAAATTTTGCCATGTTGGTCATGCTGGTCTCGAACTCCTGGGCTCAAGTGATCCTCCTGCCTTGGCCTCCCAAGGTTCTGGGATTACAGGTGTGAGCCTCTGCACCCGACCTTATTTCAGTTTTTGTTTTGAATTATATAGTGGTGGTGGGGAGGGAGGCACAGTGCAGTGGCTTCTTTTTTTAATTGTAATTTTTTTCTGAGACAGGGTCTCACTATGTTGCCCAGGCTGGTCTCAAACTCATGGGCTCAACTGATCTTCCTGTCTAAGCCTCTCAAAATGCTAAGATTACAAGCATGAGCCACCACATCTGGGCTTCAGTAGCTTCTTTTTAAAAAAATTTATTTTAATTTTTAATTTTTGTGGGTACATAATAGGTATATATATTTATGAGTTACATGAGATGTTTTTCTACAGGGATGCAAGGCATAATAATCACATCAGGGTAAAAGGGGCATCCATTCCCTCAAGTGTTTGTTCTTTGTGTTTATTCACAACCCAAGTAGATTATTTTAGTTATTATTATTTTCTTGAGACAGAGTCTCCCTCTGTCACCCAGGCTGGAATGCATTGGCGTGATCTTGTCTCACTGCAACCTCTGCTTCCTGGGTTTAAGTGATTCTCCTGCTTCAGCCTCCCCAGTAGCTGGGACTATAGGTGTATGTCACCACCACACCTGGCTAATTTTTGTATTTTTAGTAGAGATGGGGTTTCACCATATTGGCCAGGCTGGTCTCGGACTCCTGGCCTCAAGTGATCTGCCCACCTTGGCCTCCCAAAGTGCTGGGATTACAGGTGTGAGCCACTGCACCTGGCCTCTTTTAGTTATTTTTAAATGTACAATTAAATTTATTTTTGACTAAAGTCACCATGTTGTTCTGGCAAATACTAGGTTTTATTCATTCTTTCTAGTTTTTTTTTTTTTTTTTTTGAGACAAAGTCTCACTCTATCGCCCAGGCTGGAGTGCCGTGGCATGATCTCAGCTCACTGCAACCTCCACCCCCGCTCCCCCGAGTTCAAGCCATTCTCCTGCCTCAGCCTCCCAAGTAGCTGGGTTCACATGCATGTGCCACCATGCCTGGCTAATTTTGTATTTTTAGTAAAGACGGGGTTTCACCATGTTGCCTGGGCTGATCTCAAACTCCTGATCTCCAGTGATCTGCCTACCTCGGCCTCCCAAAGTGCCGAGACTGCAGGTGTGAGCCACTGTGCTCAGCCATTCTTTCTACTTTTTTTTGTGCCCATTAACCTTCCTCACTTCTGTCACCCTTCATAGCCTCTGGGACCCATCCTTCTATTCTCTATGTCTATGAGTCTGTTTTACTTTTTAGCTCCCATAAATAAGTGAGAACATGTGAAATTTGTCTTTCCGTATCTGGCTTATTTCACTAAACATAATAACCTCCAGTTCCACCCATGTTGTTGCAAATGACAGGATCTCATTCTTTTTTTTCTGGCTGAATAATACTCCACTGTTTGTGTGTACCACATCTTCTTCATACGTGTGTCTGTTGGACCCTAGGTTGCTTCTGAGTCTCGGCTGTTGTGAACAGTGCTGCAAGAAACACAGGCATCCAGAAATCCCTTCGATATACTGATTTCCTTTCTTCTGGGTATACACCTAGTTGTGGGATTGCTGGATCGTAAGGTAGCTGTATTTTTAGTTTTTAAGCAACTTCCAAACTGTTCTCCATAATGATTATACTAATTTACATTCCCAAAAAACATGTACAAAGATTCCCTTTTCCCTGCATCCTCACCAGTATTTGTTTTTGCCTGTCTTTTGAATAAAGGCCATTTTTACTGGGATATGATATCTCATTGTAGTTTTGATTTGTGTCTAGTGGGTTCTAACCAGAATCTGGCTGTGGTCAATTGCACTGAGTGGGGGGAGGTGAATATCAGACCAGCTCTCTTGGCCAGATGAGGAAACTGAGGCTCACATTTACCTGGCAGTCATTGCCTCTGCCCAGCCCTGTGGTCACAGGAGTATGGGGTCCTCCTGTCTGGCTGTGAACCAGCAGCAGGGCCTTGTGGGGAGGAGGGGGAGTGGCGTGCCCTTGCCACTTTGCCAGGGTGCACAGAACATAGGCTATCGGCTAAGCTCTCTAATTGCTGTTACCCAGGGAAGGCCGTCTCACTGCTCTGAGCCTAGACTTGCTCTCATGCAAGATGAGGGTAATATTGCTTCCCTTATCAGGGTATTGTGAAGAGTCAATAAGACAACAGATGTGAACATAATTTTTTTTTCTGAGATGTGGTTCGCTCTTGTCACCCAAGCTGGAGTGCAGTGGTGCAATTTTGGCTCACTGCAACCTCTGCCTCATGGGTTCATGCGATTCTTTTGCCTCAGCCTCTTGAGTAGCTGGGATTACAGGTGTCCACCACCACGCCTGGCTAATTTTTGTATTTTTAGTAGAGACAAGGTTTTGTCATGTTGGCCAGGCTGGTCTCAAACTCCTGACCTCAGGTGATCCACCCACCCTGGCCTCCCCAAGTGCTGGGATTATGCACCTGGCCACGAACAGAAATTTTTTTTTTTTTTTTTGAAATGGAGTTTCACTCTTGTTACCCAGGCTGGGGTGCAATGGCACAATCTTGGCTCACCACAACCTCCTCCTCCCAGGTTCAAGTGATTCTCCTGCCTCAGCTTCCTGAGTAGCTGGGATTACAGGCTTGCACTACCATACCCAGCTAATTTTTGTATTTTTAGTAGAGACGGGGTTTCTCCATCCTGCCTCAGCTTCCTGAGTAGCTGGGATTACAGGCTTGCACTACCATACCCGGCTAATTTTTGTATTTTTAGTAGAGACGGGTTTTCTCTATGCTGACCAGGCTGGTGTCGAACTCCTGACCTCAGATGACCTGCCTGTCTTGGCCTCCCAAAATGCTGGGATTCCAGGCCTGAGCCACCATGCCCAGCCGGACATGATGTTTAACAATTGCGCTGTCAGTTATTATTCCCACTATACAGAGGCTGTGAAGGTGCTGTTTTTTGCCTTCCCCTTTTTCTGGCACCAACATCCTGATTTTCATTTCCCCTTCCTGACCATGTGCTTAACATAAGGTTGACCCCACCTAACCTTTGTCTCCAGGACGCATGCACAACCCTAGATGGGCCAGTGAGTCTCGATCGAGGGCCTTGGCTGAATAGTTAGCCTTGGAGAGTGCTCACTCTTTGCTGCAGTTGATGAGCGAATACCGATAAGGACAGGAAGGAGAAGGTGAAGAGGAGGGGGAAGCACTGATCACTGTTCAGGGCTCAGGACCTGTAGGGCACTGTTCTAGGTACCCGTACCCCTGAATACTTAGTGAGACAGGTGCTGCCACTATCCCCATTCTTTTTTTTTTTCAGAGACGAGGTTTCACCATGTTGGTTAGGCTGGTCCTGAACTCCTGACCTCGTGATCCACCCGCCTCGGCCTCCCAAAGTGCCGGGATTACAGGTGTGAGCCACCGCGCCTGGCCTACTATCCCCATTCTATATAGAAAGAAACTGAAACTCAGAGGTGGCTGGGCTGCTTGGGTGAGTGATGAGCCAGGATTCATCCCCAAACCTTCTAAATCTAGCACCTGAGCTTCTCCCAACATGCCATCTGGCCTCTATACTGTAAACCTGGGGCTGCCAGTGGTCATCTTGCCAGCTAGTGGAGAACAGACCCACCAAGAGAGAAGGCAGGGTCAAAAGGGACTGAGTCAGAGCACCTAGATTCATCCTTGCCTGATGTCCACCCCTGAACTTTTCAGCAAGCAACAAATTCTCTTTTTTTGCAGAAGCTGGTTCAAGGAAGGCTTCTAGCACTTAAATGAAAGCTGACAGACATGGCCTGTGGACACTAATAAAGCTGAAGTCACAGAAGCATTGGCTTTTATCAAACTTGGGGGACCACAGAGGAGACAGGAGCTCAGAGAGGGGGAAGCAAGTATGTCCACGGTCAGTGGCACCAGCCAGGACTGGAGCCCACATGGCCTGGCACTTTCATGACCTGTGTCTTGCTCCTCCAGAAGTGTCCCCAGAGTAAGTGACAGTTTTCATGGGGTGTTTTTATCCTGCAGACGTACCTTTCCTGAGTAACTTGCAGGAACCTCCTCTCAGCACCATTCTCTTCTAATCATATTCTATATTCCAGAAAGTGATTTCTGGGGGTGGAGGGAGGAGGTAAAGGGAGATATTTTAAAGCCAATTTCATGCCTAAGATCTGAGGATAGAGAAAACTTTGATGGTGCTCTGTTGAAGGGCACATTGTTTATCCAAAGCAGACTCAGGAAAGGGAAGCTGTCAACATTATCTCTTTCTGGTCACAAATTGCAGCTCTCTGATGGGTTTTTCCTAGAGTTTAATCTTGTGCTGGAAGCTAAGCTGATACCAGGAAGGTTTTAGACATGTCAATATCCTTCCTGGCATTTTATCAGAAATTGATTCTCTTTGCTTTTCAGGGCTGGAGTCTTGGTTCTGTTGTTGTTAAACTTGGGTGTTTGTGTACACACCTCCTGTAGTGCCCAACCTGACTGCAGAGGTCCCGGGGCCAGCTGGGGACTCAAATACAAAGGAATTCTGACAGGGAGGGATTATGCACCATTCTTCCATCATACCAAAGGGGCCCAATGCATGTCCTGGTCTTTCTCAGGAAGACTTCTCCACCTGTGACTTTGAAGGGAATAGCTTTGTAAGTAGGCTATTTTGCCCTGCCAGTCCTAAATTATAATTCTTGACATTTATTGAGCTCCGAGTACATGCCAGCTTCCGTTCTAAGCACTTGACATGTATGAACTAACTGAATACTCGCCGTAGTTCTGTGCAATGCAGGTTCTATATCATCCCCATCTTATAGAGGAGGAAGTCTAATCACAAAAAGGTAAGTCACTTGCCTGAGTGGGAGAGCTAGCCTAGAAATCCAGGCTGTCTGGTTCCAGGGTTCTCAGGCTCAATTCCTCTGGCTGTACTGCTTCTAATCCTGCCTTGTGTCTTATTTTCCCTGCATAAATCAGAAGTTGTCAGTGTTACTGGGGCCCTACTCTTCAAGTTCTCAAAGCTGCAGAGACCAAGACCTCAAGAAGTGGAAAGACTGACAATAATAATTTTGCAACTGGGAATGCATTTGGCAGTTGGAACTAAAATAGATTTTGTTCTTCTCTGCCCAGAAATATGAACTAAAAGGTTTCATTCCGGTAAAAGGGCTGAATTGGAATGTCAGCTGTCATATCAGGCTCTTTGTAATGCAACACCACAAGCTTGCCTTTTCTTTTTTGCTTTCTTCCTTTAAAAAAACTTTTCTTTTAAACAAAGCAATTGAGATCTGTAAATATGGAAGGAGCAACTCCTGAATCCCCAGAAGGCTGAAGTTGCAAGAACACAGAGAACTGACTGAGAAAAGGGAAGGAAGTGTCTGCCTTTTGCTCGCTAGTAGAGTCTGAAATTTACAGAAAAGTCAGTGGTCTCACTGGTGCCTGCAAACAGCCAAGACAAAGCCTATGAGCTCAGGGCTGCAAGAGATGGCATGCAGAATGAGGTGCTGCAATTCGCCACTGCAAAAACGTGGAACCAACCAAAATGCTCACCAATCAACAAGTGGATAAAGAAACTGTGAGATATATATATATATATATATATATATATATATATATATATATAACTCAGTCATAAAAAGGAATGAATTAATGGCATTTGCAGCAACCTGGATAGAACTGGAGACTATTATTCTAAATGAAGTAGCTCAGGAATGGAAAACCAAACATTAAATGTTTTCACCTACAAGTGGGAGGTAAGCTCTGAGGACACAGAGGCATAAAAATGACACAATAAACCTTGGGGACTCAGGGAAAGAATGGGAAGGGGCTGAGGGATAAAAGGCTACAAATTGAGTTCAGGCCAGGTGCAGTGGCTCACACCTGTAATCCCAGCACTTTGGGAGGCCGAGGCAAGTGGATTACCTGAGGTCGAGATTTTGAGACCAGCCTGACCAACGTGGAGAAGCCCTGTCTCTACTAAAAATACAAAAATTAGGCAGGCGTGGTGGTGCATGCCTGTAATCCCAGCTACTTGGGAGGCTGAGGCAGGAGAATCGCTTGAACCCAGAGGCAAAGTTTGTGGTGAGCAGAGATGATGCCACCGTTGCACTCCAGCCTGGGCAACAAGAGCAAAACTCCATCACACACACACCAAAAAAAACCAAGATGAACTGGAACGAAACATCAATTTAAATACAGCATACACCCTTTGATTCATGAGTTCTACTTTTAAGCATTTAACCTTAGGCTATTCCTGCCTATGTGCACAGGGATGTCTGCTCTAGAATGTTCTTTAAAGTATTCTTACAGTAGCAAAAGACTATTCATAAACTAGATATTCATTAATCAGGAACTAGTAACACATCTATGTAATCATTTAGGAGCAAAACCTGATCTGAAATGACATGAAATTTATAGCCTTCATTTACCCACTTAGTATATTTATATTTTGCTGTACACACAGTATATGTATACTGTATATGTATATGTATATAGTATATGTATACTATATATGTGTGTGTGTGTGTGTGTGTGTGTGTATATACCATGCCACGCTGCCCAGGTTGGTCTTGAACTGCTGAGCTCAAGCAGCCCTCTCCACTCAGCCTCCCAAAGTTCAGCCTGCTCCTTCTTGGTGTGTCGATTCTTCTATTAGTGGTTCCTCCTTTATAAGCCAAGGCCACAGGCCAGTGAGTCTGGCCTAGCTAATCAATACTCAAGAGTATTCAAGGGATACAATATTCCTGATACCAGCCTTCAGTTGCCCTCCCAAGAGGCAACAAAAAAATACTGTTTCTACAAAAAATACAAAAATTAGCTGGGCCTGGTGGTGTACACCTGTGGTCTCCACTACTCAAGAGGCTGAGGTGGAAGGATCACTTGAACTTGGGAGGCAGACTTTGTAGTGAGGTGATACAATGCCACTGCACTCCAACCTAGGTGACAGAGCGAGACCCTTTCTCAAAACAAACAAACAAACAAACACCCCAATAAGGTAAAGAGACTCAGAAGACCCAGAGGGGAGCAGAGGCATGTTTGTGGTTGAACACTGAAGTGACAGAGAAGGCTGTCCAGATAACCTTGTCCCTGGAGGCACCCTGGATCCTGGACTCCCTCCGTTGCTGTGTTCCCCTCAGGCCCCTGTCTCCTCTTTTGCTCAGGAAAAATAAAGGGAGTCTCTGGCCTTGCACTAGAAGTCTCTGCTAATAGCAGGAAAGGGGCGTGTGTGTGTGTGTGTGTATGTGTGTGTGTGTGTGTGTGTGTGTGTGTGTGTGCACGTGCACGTGTGCATGCATGCAAAGGGAAGGGTTAACATTTTCTAGTTGGGTGAGTTCAATGACTTTTGCAATCCTTTGCAAAGTCAGTTCAGCAGATGAGTGTGCTGTCAAGAGCATTTTTTGCAATCTCCAATCAACTGCAAAAGATGGCGATTTATTATCATGGGAGGCTCTCAGAGTGGTTAAGAATGAGGGCCCTGGGGCTAGCCTGCCTGGGGCCCAGGTGCCTGGGGACACACAGCTAGGAAGCAGGAAGGCTGGAATCAGCCTCAAGTCCGGCTAGAGTGAGGGAGGCCCCTTCTGCAGGAAGTGTAATTAATTATGCTGTCTTCTCCTTATGAAACTCTGTTAAATCCTAGACACTTCAAGTTCTGTAACAACTAACATCTATGGAACAGTTACTGTGTGCCCAGCACTGTGCTAGGTACATTAATACATGACTGTATTAACTCTCTCCAAAATGGACATTATCAAACAAGGTGAGAGGGCTCAAGAGACTCGTCCGAGGTCACACAGCTGGGATTTGAGGCAGAGCTGCTTGGCCCCAGGACCTGATCTGCAGCCCTCACAGCAACCGGAGGTATTAATTCACAGAGTCACCAGTGGCCTTAGTGGCTCTGAGCAGTAAGAGGACATGTCTCCAGTGCCATGCTCATGAGCCCCACAGTGCCCTGGGCACCAGTGTGGATGCTGTGGGGATGAACTGGGTGATGAATAAATATTTCTTCCTGCTCTGTGATCTCCTTTTTTCTAACACTGCATGATAAATTTACTTCCTAATGATTTTTGAGTAAACTACAATGACCACAATTTCAAAATCATTAATAATTCATGTCCGAGGGCCATAAACACTATATAATCTCCACAGGCAAGAACACTGAATACTTGTTAGAAACGAAGCTGAGAATATTTTTACCAGCTGAACTGAAATTATCTATTGACTTCAAGCCAACCATCAAAGCTACATTTTTCAGAAATGACTGTAACCTGTCTGGGCACAGTGGCTCACACCTGTAATCCCAGGACTTTGGGAGGCCGAGGCAGGCGGATCCCTTGAGACCAGAAGTTTGAGACCAGCCTGGCTAACATGATGAAATCCCATCTCTACTAGAAATACAAACATTAGTCAGGTGTGGTGGCATGCACCTGTAATCCCACCTACTCGGGAGGCTGAGGCAGGAGGATCGCATGAACTTGGGAGGCGGAGGTTGCAGTGGGTTGAGATCGTGTCACTTCACTCCAGCCTGGGTGACAGAGCAAGACTGTGTAAGACTGTGTTGAAAGAAAAGAAAAGAAAAGGGGAGGGGAGGGCAGGGGACTGTAACCTTGCCGATGCCTCAGTTCAGGCCACCTCTTCCAGGAAGTCTTCTTTCTCTCCTCTGGCACTCCCTAGAGATTTATTTGGGGCTCATCTATAATGTTTGTCATTCTCTTTGGTTTTGCTTCTTGGTATCCATGACAGTGGTGGAGAACTGAGGTACCTTTGGGGCCAGGCAGGCCAGGCACAGGGTACAGAGAAGCACACGGGTTGAGAGCCAGGGCCATTTATTCTATTTTCTTTCTTACATGGAGTCTCACTCTGTCGCTCAGGCTGGGGTGCAGTGGTGCAATCTCGGCTCACTGCAGCCTCCGCCTCCCAGGTTCAAGCGATTCTCCTGCCTCAGCCTCCTGAGCTGCTGGGACTACAGGCATACACTATCATGCCTGGCTAATTTTTGTATGCCAGAGTCTACTTAATCCATGGAAAGCGCTGGTTCTCATCCATGGCTGCACATCAGAACCACTTGGGGGATTAAAAAATTCTGATGCCTAGGCTGCACACTCAGAGAGTTTGACCTAACTGGTTTGGAAAGAGGCGTGGACATTAGGTTAGTTATGTCTGTATGAACAAATGAATAAATGTACGAATGAATGAACTGTGCCAGGCCCTCTGCTGTGTGCTTTATATCAGTGGTTCTCAAACTGCTGCATATTAGAGTCACGTGGGAGCTTTTATTTTACTTATTTATTTATTCAAAAAAAATTTTTTTGAGACAGGTTTTGCTTTTTGTCCAGGTTGGAATGCCGTGGTGTGATCACAGCTTACTGCAACCTCGAACTCCTGGGCTCAAGTGATACTCCCGCTTCAGCCTACAGGGCAGTTTAGATTATAGGCGCGAGACACCACCCCTGTTTAATTTTTTTTTTTTTTTTTTTTTTTGAGATAAGTCTCACTCTGTTGCCCAGGCTGAAATGCAGTGGCATAATCTTGGCTCACTGCAACCTCTACCTTCCGAGTTCAAGTGATTCTCCTGCCTCAGCCTCCCGAGTAGCTGTGATTACAGCCATGCGCCACCACACCCGGCTAATTTTTGTATTTTTAGTACAGATGGGGTTTCGCCATGTTGGCCAGGCTGGTCTCGAACTCCTGACCTCAGGTAATCCAGCTACCTCAGCCTCCCAAAGTGCTAGGATTACAGGTGTGAGCCACCGCTCCAGGCCTCATAAATGTTTAATTTAAAAAATTTTCTTTTTTTAGAGAAAGGGTCTTGCTTATGTTGCCCAGGCTAGTCTCAAAGTCCTGGGCTCAAGCAATCTTTCTGCCTCATCTTCCAAAGTGCTGGGATTACAGGCATGAGCCACAACACCCAGCCACCTGGGAGCTTTCAAATATCCACATGTTGCCAGGTACAGTGACTGGCAATGTTTCCATGTGGATTTAACAATTTTAAATGTGGATTTTAAATGTGGATTTAAACATTTTAAAAATCCACAACTTTTAAATGTGGACACCTACTTTTTAAAAATTATTATAGGGTACGAGCCAGATAAAACACATCTTTGGGCTGAATTTGGCCTGGCGAGTTCATTGACAACAACCACACCCTCCATTTGTCATGGTGGCTTAAGATCCCTCAGAGAAGTACCCAATCCCAACCCAAGGTGGAAATCATGTGTTCACCTTCCAGAGAGTGCACTGGCCACACGACCTTACCACCTTGATAAATACGTTTGTTCCGACCAGCTCTGGGAAAGAGACAGCTGGTCTTCTCCTTGCCTTTTATGGTGACATAGTTTGGTCTACACCTAACATCCTGCATAAGGCACGCAGGGCCAGGAACTCAGGAGAGAGGAAGACAGGAGAGAGGGCGTGGGATGCAGAAAGAAGAGATGGGTTGGGAAAGGCATTCTATAATCCATCAGACGAGAGTCCTGGCAGCTTGCTGTTCATTGTTGCTGTTAATAATTGTTTCTTAGTAGAAGTGGGGTTTTACCATGTTGCCCAGGCTGGTCTTGAACTCCTGGGCTCAAGTAATATGCCCACCTTGGCCTCCCAAAGTGCTGGGATTACAGGTGGGAGCCACCCCACCTGGCCTTTTTTTTTTTTTTTTTAAATAATGTTTGTGGTTGGTTTTTTCTTTTGTTTTTCTAACAGAACAAAAGCTCCATTAAGAAAGTTAGCACTCTCCTTTTTTCTGAGGGCCTGAAACCATGTGAAATATCTTTCCAGGTTAAGCCTGGAAGGTGTCTACATTGTGATAAACAGCCTCACTCTGTTTCTCGCTACAAGCACTTCTCAGAAGAGAAATGATCTGAACTGCTCTCGGGCAATAAACACAATGGGAGTAGCTGGGAAAGCAGTAATTAGGGAAGTCCCGTTGCTAGAGACATAGAGAGAAAGGACGAGTATCTCAACTAGTTCCCTCAGCCTCTCTCTGTAGTTTCCAAACTAATTTCTTAATGTGGATAAATGGGATGCTGCTATTCTCTGACCAAAGGCCAGGGGCAGGTTTAAGGCTTCTTTCCAGGCTTGCAGGCTGGTCTTTGCCCAGGGTCGATTAACTAAGGGAGGTCTGCAGGTCTGTGCTCACTTCCATCCCTGCTCCTCTACCCTAGGGTCTCTGGAAGGATGTTGTGGGAAGATAGGGACTTGCTTCTGCCTCCAGAGAGATTCCTTACCAGAGGGAGTGTGAAAATCCATCCTGGCTTCACCCCTAGACTGCCCACTTGGGCGACGCTCAGATCTTTTCAACAGCATCAAATTTCCTAAGGCTTCGTCCAGCCCTCATCCCAGGTGGGCTGACTGAAAGAAAAAGAAAACGTGGCCGGGTATGGTGGCCCAGGCCTGTAATCCCCACACATTGGGAGGCCGAGGCAGGTGGATCACCTGAGGTCAGGAGTTCGAGATCAGCCACGGTCAACACAGTGAAATACCGTCTCTACTAAAAATACAAAAAATTGGCCTGGCGTGGTAGCTCACGCCTATAATCCTAGCACTTTGGGAGGCCGGGGTGGGTGGATCACCTGAGGTCAGGAGTTCAAGACCACCTTGGCCATCATGGTGAAACCCCATCTTTTAAAAAAAAAAATAAAAAAAATAAAAAAAATAAATAAAATAAATTAGCCAGACATGGTGGCAGGCGCCTGTAATCCCAGCTACTCGGGAGGCTGAGGCAGGAGAATCACTTGAGCCTGGGAGGCAGAGGTTGCAGTAAGCTGAGATCGTGCCAGTGCACTTCAGCCTGGGGAACAAAAGCAAAGCTCCCTTTCAAAAAAAAAAAAAAAAAAGAAAGGAAAAAAAAATACAAACCAGCTCTTCTGGTTATAGCTGATGAAGAAGACAACAGAAGGTGAAAATCATGTAACTCACAGGACGCAGGGTGCAGTCCAGCCCCAACTTACCTGATCAGATCTGGCTGGGACAGCCCAGAAATGGAAGGAGAAAGTCCAGGTCTTCTTGCCATTTTTGAGCCCCGGGACCCAGCTGAGCTGGACAAATGCCCTTTGATCATAGGAATGATGATACTTTACAATCAAAAGTGTCAGTAGATACGTGTGGATGAATTTCTGGATTGGTCAGTGTTTCTGATGGGCCATACAATTTCTCTCCCCTGCACTCCTGCCCCATCTCCACTAAATAAGACTCAATTTTATATTCTCACAAGCCTGGGACTCAATCCCAGGGCCCTGTAGTAATCTACGGTTCCTTGTTATCACTTCCCACTCGCTTTAGGCGCCATGATCTTGCAACCTTCCTTGCTATGTCTCTGACTTTTGACTGCACTTATTCCTTGGCCTGGAAAACTGCTAGTCATTCTTCAAGAAGCAGCCTGAACACCACCTTTTCTGCAGAGGCTTTCTTGATACTGCTGGAAGAGGTAAGAGATTGGTTTCTGTATTAAAATCTCACTTTCCCTGTTCTTTTATGATGCCAATTCACACACCGTATTGTAATGATTGTTCTGTAGCTCTCTTCCAACTAGACAGTGCATATCCTGAGATCAAGGACTGTGTTTCACTCAATCTCTAGTCCCAATCCCCCTGGTGCCTGGCACAGAGCAGGTGGGTTCAGCAGCGGAGGGAGGGCTGGTAGGTTTCAAGAACGGCCACAATATTTTGTAGCTCTTCCCATCAAGAGGTGAGGCCTATTTCCCCACCCCTTGAATCTGGGACCTCATGACCCGCTTTCAAGAATAGAAAGTGGCAGAAGTGACATTGTGTGACTTGAAAACTTTGGACTCAAGAAGTCCTGCAGTTGCCACTCCTGTTCTCTTGAACCGTTGAAGCACCATGTGAAGAAACCTGGCTAGCTTGCTGGAAGATGAGAATTATATGGAGGAGAACTGAGGCACCGTAACTGACACTCAACTACCCCCCAGTTGACAGAGCCATTCATTGCAGAAGCGTGAGTGAGCCATTCATTGCAGAAGCGTGAGTGAGGCGCTGTGTCTCAGACACAGAGCCTGAGGTCTGCAGAGCCTGGTCCAATAGCAGAGCTGCCCAGATAAGCCCAAATTTCTAACCCACCGAATCCAGAACTAAATATACAGTGGCTGTTTTAAAATCTGGGATGATTTGTTACACAGACAAAGCTAACTGGTACACTCAGTTAGAGATGATTATTACAAGTGATGATTATTCCAAGCGACACTGGGTTGGTAAGTCTAATTGCTCACTATCATCTGCTCCAGGATTCAAGCTTGGGACCCCGAGAGAAAAGAGTAGGAGATTCAGGACACTTATTCACCACCCTGCTCCCTCAGGTCCTTTCAATTAGAGTTGCCTCCCATCAGCCCTTGCCAGAGTCACATTTACCTCCTTTTTCTCTCGTGAGCAGGACCGGCTTCTCTCAGCCTTTCGCAGAGTCTGACCTGTCGCAGTTCAAAAGCAGAACCAAGATTAAGGCCGTTTTAGAACAGCTAGTTTATCACCACAAAAGCTTTTTATTTGCAAACTGAATAGACGGGACCAGTCATAACCAAATGATTTTAAGAAAATGCAGCCTGTTATTATAATGGGAAAATGGCACACTTTTGAAATAGACCAACGGCAAGGAAAATGATAATTCACACACTTACGTTACATGACTATAATGAACAAAGCTCCAGCCCTTTAATCTGGAACATTATCTGTACTCTGAAAGGGCCGATGGACTGTAGTTTCCCCAGTTGAATTACATTTTTATTAAATTGTTTGGAATTACATAAAATGCCTTCCACAAAAATGCCTTCCTCTGTCCACCTACACGTAACCTTTGATGAGCACACACCAACGTGCTGTACCAAACCCCCAAATCCACCACAGAGGTGACAGTGCAGATGTGACTTAGCGGCAATCACCTGCATTTCACATAATGGGCAATTTCAGAGAGAATTGTTGCTTTTCTGGGAGAGTTAGAAGACTAACATTTGAAGGTATGCATAAATTCGACAGAGTGACATCATAATGTTTAGATATGCTGTTTCGAACGCAGTTTTTACAACTTTTATGGAAATGTCCATTATAAAAGAATTCCTTGATACAAAATTAATGGATTGTTTTGGTTTGAAAATATAAAACAAGAGTCACTGCATTATTGTTGATGTAAACTGCCCAACTTCTCTCCTCGGTGGCGATTTGTGAAAATGTCACAACCAGTATTCCCTTAGGTAAGAGCGCTCAGAAGACAGGAGCAGCAAAAAACCTTAGTGACAGCTTAGCAAGAGGAAAGTGATGCGGACTGAAACTCAGAGGAAAGACACTTGTCTTTGGACATGGTCACTTCCTCCTTTTTTTTTTTTTTGGAGATGGAGTCTCACTCTTGTTGCCCAGGCTGGAGTGCAATGGTGTGATCTCGGCTCACCCCAACCTCCACCTCCCAGGTTCAAGTGATTTTCCTGCCTCAGTCTCCCGAGTACCTGGGATTACAGATGCCTACCACCACACCCACCAATTTTTTTGTATTTTTAGTAGAGACGGGTTTCACTATATTGGTCAGGCTAGTCTCGAACTCCTGACCTCAGACGATCCACTCGCCTCGGCCTCCCAAAGTGCTGGGATTACAGACGTGAGCCACCGTGCCCAGCCTAAACATGGTCACTTCTAATGAGTCTGCATGTGAGTGAGAGGTAGGGGAGAGGTCACAGCTGGTGATAAAGCTCAAGGGATGATGCTTTTTCCAAGAAACCGTCAATAAAGGGAAGAGCCAAGGCTCAAGGATGAACTGCTGGCCATGGCCAAACTCTAGGGCCAATGTGTAAAAGGATTTAGAAATGAGGCCCCTGGAGAACTTGTAGGAGAGCGTGGATCATACAGTATCATGGTATGGGAGACATCTTTTGGTTGATCTGGTCAGCTTATAATGATACCGCAAACTGCCCTCCTCTCTCTTCCTCTCCTCTCTGTCCACCCAGTGGGGCCTCTGGGCAGCCCATGATTGTACATAATCCCGTGCCCTGAACTCAGTATGCTGTGCGAGGGATGGACCCCTAACCCAACTGCAGCCAATCAGAATCCCAGTCCCAGGAATTTGGAATTGGTTCTGAGAGACAGAGAAGAGGGAGACACAGGGCAGGGCTATCTCCGTGTATGAGCTAGATGCTGAGTAGTCTCCAATACTAGCCTTGGGGTAGACTAACGGAGGCCAGGATGCCCAGATAGAATGAACTAATCTGAAACTGACTACATGCCTGCCTTTGTGCTCATAATGTGTGTGTGTGTTGTGTGTGTGTGTGTTCTTTTTTGCCTTAAGACAAAGAACCTAGGATTTAGGGAAAACAGCCAAGCATAATGTACCACTGTGGTATAGGGTATTCTTTAAAAAAAAATTTTTTTTTTTTATAGAGATGAGAGTTTTGACATGTTGCCTAGGCTGGTCTCAAATTTCTGGGCTCAGGTGATCCACCCATCTTGGCCTCCCGAAGTGCTGGGATTACACAGGCGTAAGCCAAAGCACCCAGCTCAGTGTGGGGTGTTGATAGTGGGGCAGACGTATGTGGGGACAGGGTATATGGGAACTCTCTGTACTTTCTGTTCAATTTTGATGAAAGCTCTAAAAAATAAAGTTGATTAAACACACACACACACATGTCCAGGATTTAGGGATCAAGAGATTTGATTGTTGAGCCAATTTTATCAGCACCTCCTGATACTTGCTGCTCTGAGATAGGAGCTAGAAAGAGCAACTCCCAGAAACTCTTGACCACACTGCTCTAGCTGTCAGTCTGAAGATTCTAACTGAGACTTAAGGCTGGCCAGAGACAATGACATACCAGGTAGTCAGGTCACACCATGCAGAGCGAGGGGACTGTCCCTGAGCTGCTAGGCACAAAGCGGGTTGGGGTCCAGGCCACTGACAGACTGGGGTATCCTGGCAGCAGAAGTACTGCAGAGGCCAGTGAAATGCCAGCAGGGCCCAAGGAAAGAGCAGGCAGCAGGAGGGGGCAGAGCTCTTCCAGGGCAAGCAAGGCAGATCCCAGTACCTGGCTGAGGCCCTTGCTTTGCTGGCCACATAGCCTCCAGGGGATCTGGTCCCAAGGGACAAGTGACCAGCTATGGGACCTTGGATAAGTCATTTGGACTCTTCGGGCCATAGTTTTCTCCATTTTTTAAAAAGAGTTAGGCTGAATCATCTTTATGGTTGCTTTTCATCTCTAAAATTCTGTCATACTAATAAAGAACAGTTTAAACAATTAAGGTGGACCATAAAAACAAAATATTAATGTAGCCAGGCACAGTGGCTCATGCCTGTAATCCCAGCACTTTGGGAGGTCAAGGCAGGAAGATCACCTGAGGTCAGGAGTTCAAGACCAGCCTGGCCTACATAGTGAAACCCCGTCTCTACTAAAAATACAAAAATTAGCCAGATGTGGTGGTACATGCCTGTAATTCCAGCTACTCAGGAGGCTGAGGCAGGAGAATCGCTTGAACCTGGGAGGCAGAGGTTGCAGTGAGCCAGGATCGCACCACTGCAGTCCAGCATGGGTGAAGGAGAGAGACTCTGTCTCAAAAAAACAAAATATGAATGTAACTGGGCAGCTTCACCTCAAAATGCATTTGAAAACTTTTTTTTCCCTTTCTCCTGGATTTCAAGATTGAACCTTAAGGCAAACTGCAGAAGCTTTTCTCTTAGCCTTAAAATAGACTCCACGTTGGCCGGGCACAGTGGCTCACGCCTGTAATCCCAGCACTTTGGGAGGCCGAGGTGGGCGGATCATGAGGTCAAGAGATCGAGACCATCCTGACCAACATGGTGAAACCCTGTCTCTACTAAAAATACAAAAATTAGCTGGGCGTGGTGCATGCCTGTAGTCCCAGCTACTCGGGAGGCTGAGGCAGGAGAATTGCTTGAACCCGGGAGGCGGAGTTTGCAGTGAGCAGAGATCACGCCACTGCACTCCAGCCTGGCAACTGGAGACGGAGCGAGACTCAGTCTCAAAAAAAAAAATAGACTCCATGTCCCTCCCTTTCTCGCTGTATATACTCCTTTCACATTTCTCTAATTGTATACTAATATTTAATTATGTGCCTTCTTAGAAGTTCCAGGGGCTAATCTTTTTTTTTTTTTGGTAGCTTATTTTACTTTATTATCCCAAAATACCTGTGTAAATGGGACAATGTTGCAAAACAAGGCAGAAATCTGTAGACAAGTATGTCTCACTCAGAGGAAAGAACTAATTGAACAGAAGGCACCAGAGGCTGCATTTTGTTAGGTTACATACAAACACTAAATGGGGGGAAAGATTCACCAAAGAGAAAGGAATTTGCACCGTCATTTCATTGGTACATCCTAAGGATGAAGAATGGCCTCGCTCACTGCTGATGATCCACCTGTACCTTACATTGTAGTGCAAACTGTACCTGATGCTAAGGAGACAAATTCCCACACAGCACAGGGGCTAATCTTGAGACAGAAGGAGCAAGCCTGGAGACCCAGCTGCAAAATTCCAGAGATGATCTCATGGTGGCAAGTTAACGACCCGGCCATCGTTGAGATGACGCCAGCCTCACATCCAGGTAGACTAGGGCCTAAGATGGCCACCAGAACAAGACACACAGACAGTACTCAGTCCAATTCTTGCATGCCTTCCTTATCAAGTTTTCCCTTTTTATTTATTTATTTATTTAGAGATGGAGCCTCACTCTGTTGCCCAGGCTGGAATGCAGTGGCGTGATCTCCACTCACTGCAACCTCTGCCTCCCAGGTTCAAGCAATTCTCCTGCCTCAGCCTCCCAAGTAGCTGGGGTTACATGTGCCCGTCACCATGCCTGGCTAATTTTTGTATTTTTTTTTTTAGTAGAGATGGGGTTTTACCGTGTTGGTCAGGCTGGTCTCGAACTCCTGACCTGGGGTGATCCACCTGTCTCGGCCTCCCAAAATATTGAGATTATAGGAGTGAGCCACGGTGCCTGGCCAGTTTTCCCCCCTTTAAACCTCTGCCTTCCTCCACAAATGAAAATGATTACTTTGGATAGGAATTCGACCACTTCTCCGTTACTAGTTTTGGTTAATAAATACTCTTTCTTATTACCAGACCTCATTCTTACTAATTGAAC
This sequence comes from Plecturocebus donacophilus, assembly GCA_004027715.1. Lineage (NCBI taxonomy): Eukaryota > Metazoa > Chordata > Mammalia > Primates > Pitheciidae > Plecturocebus > Plecturocebus donacophilus. The sequence goes on from PVKP010016502.1 coordinate 33,704, forward strand.
TCTGCAAGCAGCAAGCATGAGACCTGCGTCCAGTCGTCCAGTTACATTAATGTAAAGAACACAGAGCTTAACTACTAAAATGTGAAAGTAGGACAGATGTAATGGCTCATGCCTGTAATCCTGGCACTTTGGGGGGCCAAGGCAAGAGGATCACTGGAGGCCAGGAGTTCAAGACCAGCCTGGGCAACATAGCAAGACCTTGTCTCTTTAAAAAACAAACAAACAAAACAAAAAGAATAAAATAAAATAAAACATAAAAGCAAATCTTTCTACTGGAGTTAATTAGAAGCTTTTAAATTCATTAAATCGGAAATAATTTCCTTATTTTCCAACAAAGATAATTTACTCAATTAAGGGCATTTGTTACCTAAGCTCCCTAGAAGACTGGTTGGCCCAGTCCTCGCATCACCGAGCCTCTCCCTCTCCTCCAGATTAGCTCGATGCAAAGACAGCTCCTGCCTGTCAAGAATGGAAGTGCTATAACCACATTACACTGCGCCTGTCTACTACACTTAGCTTCTCTATCTTCCTACCTATATCTCATTTATTCTTATAACAACTCAAAGAAGGAAGTGGAAAAAGGTGACGTTAATATCAATATACGCCACTTGCAAAATTAAGGGGGTGTCCCGCTGCATTTTGCAAGATGACCTGACTGCTTCAGCTATGAAGCAATATGTAAGGCCAAATGTAAGTGAAACATGTGTGCTTCACTTTATAGAACAAGTGTCTGTCTGGGAAAAAGAAAAAAAAGAAGTGACTGCATTGAATTTTGTAACTACAATACTATTCTCCCACTTATGATTTCAGCAAGGTTTTATCTGCATATAGGATTTATTTTCAATGGTTAGCACATTCTGACACTTTGCTCTAGATGAAGATAATCTTCATCACTACCATTTAGAGGGGAGTTGCATCTTCCTTGGATGTTAAGTTTCTGAAGTCATCAGGCAAGGGAAAATCAGTGTCAAAATTACCCTTGATAAAGAGTCTTAAACAACCCGTGAAGTACAGTCTACAGGACATAGCTTTTTATACCCTCTGCTGTAGACTAATATGCATGTATATTTGATGCATATGGAAATGTATAGTACATGATAAAAATACATATGCAAAATATAATTTCATGATATTCCTAATTAAACTATTCATATTATAATCGCTCCCTCTATTTAACCTCTTCAGGTGGGAGGAGCGTGGTGGGGGTGGAGGTAAAAGCCCAGCACTGAGTTCATGAAAGTTCAATGCTTGGTTGATGCAGCGTCACCATATTGGACACCTACTATGTGGTGAGTTTCTATGTGGAGGCATCATATCATGCATCCTCACAACCACAGCTTTATACCAGGGGTCAGCAAACTTTCTCTGTGAAGAGCCAGAGAGTAAATATTTTTTTCTGTGTATGCCATAAGGTCATAAGACCACAAGGTCTCTGGTGCAACTACTCAACTCCACCACTGTAGCAAAAGCAGCCATAGACAGTATGCAAATCAATGGATGTGACAATGTTCCAATAAAACTTTATTTAAGAAAACATTGTCACGTACAAGTGGGAGCTAAACATTGGGAATACATGAACATATAAAGATAGTAACAATAGACACTGGGGACTTAAAAACAGAAGAGTGAGAAAGGGCTAAAAAACTTCTGTTAGATACTATGTTCACCATATGGGTTTACTATATAGGGTTAATAGAAGCCCAAACCTCAGCATCATGCAATATACCCTTGTAACAAACCTGAACGTGCACTCCCTGAAGCTAAAATTAAAATTAAAAATTAAAAAAAAAAAAAGGACTGGCATGGTGGCTCATGCCTGTAATCCCAGCACTCTGTGAGGCTGAGGGGAGCAGATTGCCTGACATCAGGAGTTCCAGACCAGCCTGGCCAAGATGGTGAAACCTTGTCTCCACTAAAAATACAAAAAAATTTAGCTGGTTGTGGTGGTGGGTACCTGTAATCCCAGTTATTTGGGAGGCTGAGGCAGAACAGCTTGAACCTGGGAGGTGGAGGCTGCAGTGAGCTGAGATTGCGCCATTGCACTCCAGACTGGGAGAAACAGCAAGACTTCGTCTCAATTAAAAAAAAAAAAAAAGCCAGGTGACAGGCCAGATCTGGCCCACAAGCTATTGTTTAGACTCTTGCTTTAGATGAATAGTACTATTCCTACTGGTACAAACCAATGAAGAAATGAGAAACAAACAGGGTGAGTGATTGCACTGCTTGCTCAAGGTCACAAAAATGTAGCTTGTAAGTGGCAGGGCTCGATGCCTGTAATTGCCATCATGACCATCATCATCATTACCATCAAGATCATTGTCATGGTCACCATCATCACTGTCACTGTTATCAACACTGACATGACTCTCACTGTCAACTATCATCACCACTGCCATCATTATCATCACCACCATTACCATGGGAGCTTACCTGCAGTCACGGTTTACTACGTGCCAGGCGCTGCGGACGCTGGGCTCACAACTACCCTATGAAATAGGCACTATTATTATTTTTATTATATTATTATTTTGAGATGGAGTCTCGCTCTGTTGTTCAGGCTGCAATGCAGTGGCGCGATCTTGGCTCACTGCAACCTCCACCTCCCTGGTTCAAGCAATTCCCCTGCCTCAGCCTCCCGAGTAGCTGAGAGTATAGATGCATGCCACTATGCCCGGCTAATTTTTTTGTATTTTTAGTAGAGATGGGGTTTCACCATGTTGACCAGACTGGTCTCAAACTCCTGACTGACCTCGGGCAATCTGCCCACCTCAGCCTCCCAAAGTGCTGGGATTACAGGTGTGAGCCACCACGCCTGGGCTGGAATAGGCACTATTATTATCCCACTTGGCAGATGAGGGCACTGAGACCCAAAGAGACAGGAAACTTGTCCAATATCACACAGCTAATCAGTGGCAGAGCTTTAATTTGAATCTGGGCAATTTGGCTCCAGAGCCTGCACTCCTAACCACTAGACTCCTTTGTCCCTCAGCCAGGTCAGTAAAGGCTGGTACAGAACAAAGGCAGTACAAGCACATGCTGAGGAGGATGTCTAGGTAGGGAACTCTCCTGCGATGCAGCTGTTGAACGTGCTTCGGACTCCCACAGCAATTAATAAAGAGACTGAAAGGAAGTAATTCCCCAGTGAAGGTGGAGCTCCCTTCTAGCCAGATGGCTTACTGAGAAGATCTAGAAGATGGAAAGGGGCAGAAAATACCAAATGTGCAGAGGCAGGCTTGACATTAGACCCTCACTCCCATCTAGTCAGATAAAATGCTTAGCCTTGGCACGAATGGTCAGGTTTTGGAGAATAAAAGGAACTGAACAGAAATCTGCAGATAAAGACATCCAGTGTTAAGGGCTTCCCCATCACTAAAGAGTTTCGGATTAAGAACTTATTTCCAGGGAAAGGCATGGTGGCTCACAACTGTAATCCCTCAAAAGCACAGATGCATTTTTCCTTTGAGCTAGCAATACCACTACTAGGAATCAGCCGTGAAGAAATGTGTCCACAAATAAGAAACAACATATGTGCAAGGTATTAGGTGTATCATGATTTGCAATAGCAAATATTAGAAATAATAAGTCGCTGAATAAATGTGGTGAATCTACACAATGAAACTGAACACTGTAAAGCTGGAAGAATGAGCAAGTTTCCTATATTCTACTCCTTATATCTCCTTAAAAGACGGTCATTATTTTTAGGTAGAAAAAAAATCAAGGCCATAAAAAAACCTTTTCTCTAAGAAAAAGGGAAAATCAAAACATATACTCATATTGGTTCTATTTGCATAAAGAACCACCCAGAGAGCATATGTGAGGGACTTCTTAATGTATATTTTTTGTATTGTTTTGATTTTCATTTTCCTGTTACTATTATCTTTTAAAGACTGAGTCTTGCTCTGTTGCCCATCCTGGAATGCAGTGGTGTGAACATAGTTCACTGCAGCCTGGAACTCCTGGGCGCAAGTGATCCTCCCACCTTAGCCTCCTGAGTAGTTGGGATTACAAGGAGAGCTGGCTCACACCGGTAATCCCAGCACTTTGGGAGAACAAGGCAGGCAGATTAACTGAGGTCAACAGTTCGACACTAGCCTGGCCAACCAACATGGTGAAACCCTGTCTCTCCTAAAAGTACAAAAATTAGCCAGGTGTGGTGGTGGGTGCCTGTAATCCCAGCTACTTGGGAGGATGAGGTGGGAGAATCGTTTGAACTCAGGAGGTAGAGGTTGCAGTGAGTCAAGGTCACGCCACTGCACTCCAGCTTGGGTGACAGAGTGAGAAAAACAAAACAACAAAAAAACAAGGGTGTGCCACCACACCCAGCTTACTTTTTTACTTTTTTGTAGACATGGAGTCTTGCTATGTTGCCCAGGCTGGTCTCAGACTCCTGGGCTCAAGCGATCCTCCTGCCTCAGCCTCCCAAAGTGCTGAGATAATAGCCATGAGCCACTGCGCCTGGCCTTATTTTTATTTTGAATGATCTATTTGGATCTATTTCCTATTCAAAAGCTAAAACAAACTTAAAATATGCAATGTCCAAAGGCTGATTTAAATGTGCAAAAAAAAATAACATAATGAGAAATGCTATAGACTCTCCGATCCAAGACCTGAGATGGGGCAGGCCATCTGTCAGAGGGAGATGGAGGAGCCTCCAGGAACCTCAGGACCCTGAAGCTTGCTGGAAAGAGAACACAATATTTTTGGAGGACAAACTGCCTTCTTCTAAGAGATCAATCAGTGATGTGTGAGAGATAAGAATGAAATGATGACAAAATGTGGTTTCTGGAAATTGAAACAACATAGTTCCTTAGTGAAGCCAATAGGTTATTGGTGACCTGCTCGTTTATTTGAGGGCAAAGTTTTTATGAAATAGCTAGAGAAGATGAAAAAGGGAAAAAAGAAAAGATAAAGGAAGGTGCAGATGGGTTGTCTGACAATCTGATTTCGCCGGGAGTCGGTTTCTCCAGTGCTTTCTGAGCCCTTGCCATTGTCAGCTTCTTCCCTGGGTGATAGCTCTTGGGATTTCCTATCATTCGCAATGACAAAGCCGCATGGGTCACAAAAGCAAAGCAAACTGACCAGGATCACACAGCAAGAAAGCAAGGAAGGGCTGGCAACCCATTAGTCCAACGGCTGACCCAGTGCTCAGCATGCTTGCCCCACTCTGCTGCCTGCATACCCTTCTTCTAGTACAACAAGGGAACACCCCATCATGACTACCCCTGCCCCCATTTCAACTTTTCTTTTTAGACAAGAGTCTCACTCTGTCACCCAGGCTGGAGTGCAGTGGTGTGATCTCAGCTCGCTGCAACCTCCACCTTCCAGGTTCAAGCAATTCTCCTGCCTCTGCCTCATGGTTGGCTGGCGTTACAGGTGCATGCCACCACGCCTGACTCATTTTTGTATTTTTAGTAGAGACTGGGTTTTGCCCTGTTGGCCAGGCTGGTTTCGAACTCCCGACCTCAAGTGATCTGCCCGCTTTGGCCTCAAAGTGCTGAGATTACAGGTGTGAGCCACCATGCCTGGACTCCTATTTATTTTGATGCCTGGGACCTGTTTTGAGGGAACTTCTTTAAGGACATCCCACTAAAACAACATAAATCTATTAGACAAGGAGCAGGACTGTTTGAAAGCCAGGTAGACTCTGCTCTGCAAAACCCCTTCTCCTCAATTCCCACATGTGCCTCCAGGCATATCTGGGCCTTTAAGTTACCCTCCTTCTTAGAAAGCCTGAAACAATATCCCTGTCACTTTTCCTTTGCATTTTCTCTGTAACTTGACTTCTGGGGCCCAGTTTACTGCCAAATTACCTGGGATAAACAAGTCATGCTAAGACCCTCTTTTCCTTTCCAAACCCAAACAGCAGCTGGCAGACAGAAATGCTTATTTATAACCCGCATACTGTTACGCGCATTTGCTTGGTTTAGAAATGCTTAGCCATGCTTCTTCCACAGGGTTTCATAATTAGATAAGATCCTGGGGACAATGCTGTGTGGTGGTTGAGAGGGAAAGCTCTGGGTTGGCAGGTCTACCCGCTCATTACCCCATTTTGGGGTCCTATTAGTCCTAATTCCATTTAAGTCTATAGTCAGGGTTAAGGCTGTACATGTAAAATGCTCAGAACAGCACCCTGCATACAGTAGATACTTAGCAGTTATTAGTTCCCTCCTCCATAAACTGCTGACTATTCATGGATCTCAGCCAGTTCAATTGAACTTGGGCTTCCAAATAGATCTTGAATCTGTTCATTCCTATCATCCCTCACTCCAAGCCAAGTCCCCATCAACTCTCCCTGGACTTTTTCTTTCTTTCTTTCTTTTTTTTTTTCCTGAGACAGAGTTGCCCAGGCTGGAGTGCAGGTGCCTCAATCATGGCTCACTGCAGCTTCGACCTACTGGACCTACTGGGCTCAAGTGATCCTCCTGTCCCAGCCTCCTGAGTAGCTGGGACACAGGTGTGTGCCACCACAGCCAGCTATTTCTTTTTTTCTTTTTAATTTTAGTAGAGACGAGGTCTCACTATGTTGCCCAGCTGGTCTTGAACTCCTGGGTTCAAACAATTCTACCCGCCTCAGCATCCCAAAGTGCTGGGATTAGAGGCGTGAGCCATCACACCTGACTAACTTTTTCAACAGCCACCTAGTAGGTCTCCCTGCCTCCACTCTTGCCTGGATTTTCCTATGGCAGCCATATAAAAACCAGACCCTGTCACTTGCCTGCTTGACCTTCTAATGCTTCCTTGTTCATGCAGGAAAGAATCCGAGCCCCTTGTCGGGCTGACCAGGCTCTGCATAGCCTGGCCCATGGGATATTTGGGACCTCTCTGCCCTCTTTCCTGCAGTTCACTTTCCTGCAGCCTTACTATCTTTCTTCTTTGTATTTAGAGAAGGAATCTTGGCTGGGCGTGGTGGCTCACACCTGTAATCCCAGCACTTTGAGAGGCCGAGGTGGTGGATCACCAGGTCAGGAGTTTGAGACCAGCATGGCCAAGATAGTGAAACCCTGTATCTACCAAAAACACAAAAAATTAGCCAGGTGTGGTGGTGGGCACCTGTAATCCCAGCTATCCAGCTACTCAGGAGGCTGTGACAGGAGAATTGCTTGAACCTGGGAGGTGGAGGTTACGGCGAGCTGAGATCCCACCTTTGCCCTCCAGCCCACATGACAGCGTGAGACTCCGACTCACAAAAAAAAAAAAAAAGAGAGAGAGAAGGGATCTTGCTCTGTTACTCAGGCTGGACTGTAGTGATGTGATTACAGCTCACTGCAGCCTCGACCTCCCAGGCTTAAGTGATCCTCCCGAGTGGCCTCCTGTGTAGCTGGGGCCATAGGTATGCATCACTGCACATAGTCCCACATCCTCCTTCCTGCCGTAGGGCCGTGGCCCTCTCCTTTGGGCCAAAAGCACTCATGTCCTTGGTCTTATGAGGGATCTTTCTTGGCAATGAGATTTCAGCTTAAAGCAACCCCCTTCTCTGGAGGGGGGACCAGCCCTAGGTCCTCCCTGCCTTAACTTTCTGCATGGCACTTACTGACATTTTCTTATCAATATGTTTGTGGTCTGTCCCCCAACTAAAAATAAGCCCCATGAAATCAGAGGGCGCTGTCTGGCTTATCACTGAATTCTCCAACCTGGAACTGTGCCTAGAATGGAGTGTGCATCAGTAGAAATTTCTGAAAAAGACGAACAAAAGAATGACCAAGTTTCTGAATAGACGATGCTGGAAGGGACAGGAGGCACGACTGTGTACAGCAGTGAAGACGTCATCTGCTCTCATAATGTGCTTTCCTGACCCCTTCCCCTGCTCTTGCTGGGATGGTGAAACGAAATATGACAAAGTCAGTTTAATACCCCATTGAAGATAATTGGAAAATATTGATTTTTTTTCCCATTTGAAATAGTAAAGATAAGTAAATGCTACACTTCTGTAATCTAATCAGCGGGTTATGTGATAACACACTTCCCAGGCTGAAATATATTTCAGTCCACCTCTGTATCCAACAGACAAGCTCCTAAACCCATTCCCTCTCTGTATTCCAACCCAGCCCCATCCAGCCACCCCAGCTCTCCAGAGTGTACGAGTGAGGACTCTGCGCTTGTGAAAAGGTGCATATGTGTATGTGTATCCGAATTACAGTGTCTTTTGAGTATTTGCATCTCCCAAAAATGATCTGCCAAACTGCCTTGAAAAACATAGGAAGTAGTGCATGAGATCTCCCAGAATCCTAAGGAAAGAGATGTGTTCCTTCTCTGCATAGCTAATTTGTACTGAGAGGCTACAAAGCACCAGGCCCTGTTCTAAGGGTTTTAGATGGATGAATTCACTGGATTGTCCCAGCAGCCCTATGGGAAGGTCCTATTATTATTATTACTATTACTATTTTTTTGAGATAGGGTCTCGCTCTGTCAGCCAGGCTGGAGTCCAAGTGGTGTGGTCATGGCTCACTGTATTAACTTCAACCTTCTGGGCTTCAGCGATCTGCCCATCTCAGCCTCCCAAGGAGCTGGGAACTACAGGCATGTGCCACCAAGCCCAGCTAATTTACAACATTTTTTGGTAGCGCCAGGGTCTGCATATTTCCCAGGATGGTTTCAAGCTCCTTGGTTCAAGCAATCCTTCTGCATCGGTCTCCCAAAGTGCAGGAATTACAGGCATGAGCCACTGCCCTTGGCTGACGACAGATTTCTTTATGAAATGGAAGAATATTGTTGGGTATGCAATGTATACTTAGGTGTTAGAAACCAACATAAGCAGCATAATGAAATAAACCTGGACCAGGACAGTCATTTACATTACCTGGTCCCTGCAGGCCTCTAAATCTGTAACCCCTTCAAGGGAACTTCAGGGTTCTGAGATACTCCAGAGTCCCCAAAATGAGACCCTAGGCTAGATCTGTCAAGTTCCTTCCAGCTCTAACTTCTGTGATATTATAGAGTTCATTAAATGTTTCTAAATAGTTTGGGACTCTTTGGAGGGAAAACACACACACACACTGCAGGTTTGCTTATAGAAAAGTATGGTGGGCCCTGCGGGTGATCAGTTATCTGTAGTGCTTTGACTTTCTACCAGGCGCTATGTTTACCCATAACTTTCCTCTCCTCAAAGGACATGTAAGTCAGAGGGTCCACTACTAAGGGTGCTCAAGGTAGCAGTGTGCTCTGAAGTGAAGTGGGAGCTGGGAGAGAAAGTGACCACTAGGAAAGGAAATGGGGCCAGGACAGAAACACTAACTAGAGAGCAGGGAGAGCAGCTGTGGGCGACAGGACAGGTAGCTAGGTGTGGGTATAGTATGAGGACTGGGTTGTCTGGGGAAACCATACATGTCCACTAGAGAAAAAGGATCCAGCCACGGTCCTTGGAAGCTTGGCTACGAGGTACTTTCCTCTACATTATGGAGAATGTCCAGCAATTCACCAGAGGACAAATCAGTTAATCTCCTTCCTGGTTACAGTGTCAACCCAGCAAAGACTCATGGGATCTACCTGTGCCAGTCCTTGTGCCCAGTGTTGGGCATACAAAGGAAACAAAGTGGGTCTCTAATCACTAAGAAGGAGAAAGTCATGGAGCCTGTCCCTGTGATACAACACTACGATGCATGACTAGCTGTGGGGTCCCGCCATGAGGGAGGAGTAACTCTGCAGGTGGTGCTGGTCACTGCAATTTACAGTGTGGAAGTGACTTGAAAGAAGGGCACAGCTGGCAGGGAACACAGCACAGGCAAGTCAGGCAGGTGAGAAAGAAGACGGTGTACTCCAGAGGTGCCCAACCTCCCCAGATGTCTTGGGCTGGGACTGAAATCTCAGATGCCTACGAAGGAGGCCAATATGCTCAATGGAAGAAGTGAACACCAGATGACAAGCAACACCAGCCACAGGGGTCGAAACATCAGCACAGCTTTGAGGTCAAGGGGGTGGCCACCGTTCGGAGCTGGAGGACCGAAGCTCTGTGACAACGAAGGGCTGAGGACCCCAAGCACCCTTTATCAAGAGACTGAGAAGTCCAGGTTCTTATGTGAAATTACTATTTTTTTTTTTCAGATGGAGCCTTGCTCTGTCACCCAGGCTGGAGTGCAGTGGTGCGATCTCGGCTCACTGCAGCCTTTGCCTCCTGGATTCAAATGATTCTCCCACCTCACTCTCCCAAGTAGCTGGGATTACAGGCATGTGCCACCATACCCAGCTAAGTTTTGTATTTTTAGTAGAGATGGGTTTTACCATGTTGGCCAGGCTGGTCTCAAACTCCTGACCTCAAGTGATCCACCTACCTTGGCCTCCCAAAGTGCTGAGATTATGGGTGTGAGCCACCATGCCCTGAAATCACTTTTTTTTTTTTGAGACAGGGTCTTGCTCCATTGCCCAGCCTGGAGTGCAGTGGCATGATCACAGCTCACTGTAGCCTCAACCTCTTGGGTTAAGGTGATCCCACTTCAGCCTCCTGAGTGGTTGAAACCACGGGCACGTGCCAACATGCCCAAATAATTTTTAACAATTTTTTGTAGAGACGGGGTCTCACTGTGTTGCTCAGGCTGATCTCAAACTCCTAGGCTCAAGTGATCTTCCCACCTTGGCCTCCCAAAGTGCTAGGATTATAGGCATAAGCCACCATGCCAGGCCTGAAATCACTATTTTTGAAAAAGGAAAAACATATCGATGGATGCCGTACAGCACAGTATAAAACCTCTGGGCATGAGAGTAGGTAGGTAAGTGACTAAAAAGACGAGGCTGGAGGGGAGCTGCTTCCCCAGAGAAATTCTCCACTTCAGTGTGATATGATCCATAGGGCAATTGTTAAAGCTGCAAAACCCCATGGGACATCAGTAGCCATACTTTCGTTACTTTTACATAACGTGCTCTGCAAACAGTTTCAAGTTTTTCCTTGCAACCAACCACATTGCTCTGCATCAGCCCTTTCGATTTGGAAACAGAGAAACAGTCATGGGACCAGACACTGAGGGAGCTGTGAATGTAGTCAAGACATGTGCCTTTCAAACTATATATTCTTCCATCAGCCTAGTGGGCAGGCCTTCCCCAGACTAAGCCTCCAGGTGTGAGAACCTGGCCACACACTGACAGTGACAGGGCTAAGATGTGTCTTCTATAACATATTAAGGAGTATAGACCTTATTCAACCAAGTCCTGGCTCTGCTACCAACTAGGTGTGTGGTGTAAAACAGGCACAATCACAGTATCCCACTGAGCCGTCTCAGGAATCAAATCAGATCCACTATGGCAACAGTCAGCAAACATTTCCTGTAAAGGGCCAGGTAGTAAATATTTTTGGCCTTGTGGGCCACATGGCCTCTGCTACAACTACTCAACTCAGCAAGAAAACAGCCATGGACCGTATGTATGTGAAAGGGTGTAACTGCATTCCAATAAAACTTTATTAACAATAGCAGGCAGTGGGCCACAATGCTTTGGGAAAGAGGAAGACCTTTACAAATACTACCTTCTAAGGACTCCCATGTTGAATTGCAGTCATCTGTTTATTTATGTCTGCTTTCTCACCATACTATGAAGTTTCTAAAGGCAGAGAATATATTCCCTTTTTTTGTTTTTTTGGATTAAAACAAAAACAAGCTGGGCATGGTGACTCCGCACTTGGGAGACCAAAGCAGGTAGATCACTTGAGGTCAGCAGTTCGAGACCAGCCTGGCCAACACGGTAAAACCCCATCTCTACTAAAAATACAAAAATTAGCCAGGTGTGGTGGCACACACCTGTAATCCCAGCTATTTGGGAAGCTGAGGCAGGAGAATCACTTGAACCCAGGAGCAGAGGCTGCAGTGAGCTGAGATCGCACCATTGCACTCCAGCCTGGGTGAGAGAGCAAGACTCCATCAAAAAAAAAAAAAAAGGAACAAGTATAGTCCTATGGCACACAAGGAGTCCACAGGAGTTTTCAAAACTGTTCAAGTTAATACTAAAGCAGAATTCTAACTACAAATGCTGACAGACCTAGGAGTGACAGATGAATGAGAGAAGCCAGTCATTAGACAGGCCACCTCCCTCCTAAAGGGGAAAGTCTCCACTTAACTCTGGTGGTGGGACAATTGTCACCATGCAGAATTCTGATTTGGTGTTAACAGACTTTATTGATATTTTCAAGAAACACCATAATCAGATATTTCTGAGAAATCTGCTCATTTTTCAATGTTGATAGCTAATTCAAAATTTAAAAAATAAAACATGAGGCAAATAAACATGCATATAAACTGTTTCAGCCCAGAGGCCATTACTGTGCAAGCTCAGATATAAAGAATTCATTTCCAGCCAGGCACAGTGGCTCATGCCTGTAATCTTAGCACTTTGGGAGGCCAAGATGGGAGGACTGATTGAGCCCAGGAGATTCAGACCAGCCTGGCCAACATAGCAAGACCACCATCTCCAAAAAATAAAAATAAAAAGTTAGCTGGGCCTGGTGGCACATGCCTATAGTCCCAGTGACTTGGATAGCTGATGTAGGAAGATCGCTTGAGCCAGGAGATCGATGCAACAGTGAGTTATGATTTCGTCACTGCACTCCAGCCTGGGCAACAGAGCAAGACTGTTTTTTTCAAAAAAAAAAAAAAAAAAAAAAAAAAAAAAAAAAATCCAGGCTTGTAATCCTAGCTAACACTTTGGGAGGCCAAGGGGTGTGGATCACTTTAGGTCAGGAGTTCAAGACCACCCTGGGCAACATGGTGAAACCCCATCTCTACTAAAAATATAAAAAAAAATTAGGCATGGTGGCACGTGCCTGTAATCCCAGCTACCTGGGAGGCTGGGGCAGGAGAATCACTGGAAACTGGGAGGCGGAGGCTGCAATGAGCTGAGATCATGCCATTGCTCTCCAGCCTGGATGACAAAGCGCGACTCTTGTCTCAAAAAAAAAATCAACTTCACAGAAAAACTTCAAGAATAGTACAATCAATTCCCATATCCCCTTCACCTGGATTCAATTTTACTCATTTTGGTATCTCTGAATTCCAATCCACAGAAGGCACTGAAATGTTGAATCATGGAATGAATCTCATGAGGAAAAATAAGCAAAACATCATGTGCCGACTTCCTATAAGTTAAAGTGACAGAGAGGAATGAACTCTGAAAAAAATTTGAGAGAAAAGAAATGAACCAGATAGAAGGATAGGAACAAGAAGAAAACAGAACAGACACAAAGACTTTATGAGATGCACATTTATTTTACCTGCTGACTGCTTGCTTTGTTTTATTGCATTTGAGTGTTATTTCTTTTTTCTTTTGCTGGGTTTATTTTAAGTAGTAAGAGAAACAGACAAATCACCAGGAAGCCAGGTAAATACCACACAAGGACAGGAGACCAGTATCTCTCAGCAAAACCTTCCTAATTCAACCATCACCTGTATTCAGTCTGGGATTATTTGGACAAGCTAGGCTAAATTTCATCTTGGCATTATTAATTATTTGAGAAAGTTTGCTAAGCAAATGAACAGTATAAACAGGGGAAATGTTGACTATTTGCTCTAGGGGGGGAAGTGAAAGGCAAATGAACAGCTTCCAAAACCTTTCTAATTTTATCGATGAGCTGAACTTTTGTCTAATTATTATGTTCCTTTAAAGTGAAATATAATTATTTTTTCTAAACCATTTCATATTTTTAAAGCACTGGGGAACTTTTGACTTTAAAAGAAAGACGAACGTTTTCATAGGCAGAAAACATACGCTGCCAATGTACCTTTATGTAGTAAAAAATGTCAAACATTGGATTTTCTCTTAAGCAAAGGGTGTGCTAATTATAAAAGTTATTACTTGCTGGAAAGCTCCATCAGTGCGTTTTCCTCTTCTGTCAGCCGTGTGGAAGAAGTCTGCCCATTTGCAGATAATGAGAGCATCAGACACTACGTGGGAACATTTTTTTTTTATATGCCAGACTTGATGCATTGTTTGACTGAAGCCACAAAACAAGGTAGTCTTCATTGTCATCTCCATTTTACTGACAGGAAAACCAAGGCTCAGAGAGGGCAAAGTGTACAGCAGAGATTCAAATCCAGGGCTATTTGGTCATCAAACCTAAGAACATTACACTGCATCACAGAGACAGAGAGGACCTGTCTGTGGGAAGAGATGGCCAGGGGCAGACCAGTGTCCACTTAAGAGTTAAATGATTACAAGGTTGCTTTGCTTTTTATACACTGAGATTTGTGCCACGGATCATATCCAAACTATGGTGCAGTACAATAAAAGCAGAGATGCAGTGGTAACAGGAGGCCTATGGGAAAGACCATCTGAGGGTGCCCTAGAACCACGGAACACTGCGGTGTGGCTGCAGAGCAGAAAAAACTGGTTTGGTCCCACAGCGCTTCCCAACAGAGTTTGTGTGAGGATCTCCTAAAGGG
>PVKP010016503.1:0-33923 GCA_004027715.1 Plecturocebus donacophilus
GGAAATAAATCACTTTTTAGTAATTGCATAAGCATTTCACAGATTTAAATGAAATCCTGAGCAATAGAGCAAGATTCTCATTCTCTCTCCCTCTTTCTCTTTCTTCCTTTTTTCTCTTTTATTCTACTTCTTTCTTTGTCTTAAAAAAAAAAAAACAACTTCCCCTCTCTCTTTCTCTTTCTGAAAAAAAAAAAAAAAATAGAAAAAAAAAATAAGTCATACTTAACCTAAAATTTCAGCTAGATAATGATTATGGGAGACATACTCCAGCAGCTAAGATAATTTTAAATAAAAGACGGAGTAAACAAGTTATACTGGTCAAAAAAACTGACTAATAAACCTGTCATGGCTGCATTTCAGAAAAAAATAGATTTTAAGAAAAAAGTATTAGGAATGAATTGGCTCATTTTTAGAGTGGAAAGGTGAGTTTACTCACCCTGAAGTAAGAACAGCTCTGAGCATGTACACAAATAATAAAAGAACCCCAAAGTGAACAAAACAAAAAATAGAAAAATGAGAACGATTAATAAACATCCCTATCAATTTGGAGGCAACAGAACTATTAACTTATTAAACCATACATATTTGGTTTAAATATATTAATTAAAGATAGGGAGGGGAAAAATACTTGGAGAAATACCACATCCAGAAAAGTGAAGGAATAATCAGAAAGTAAAAACGGGATCATTAACATTCTCATGTTAAGATGGAGAGGAGGGAATTTCCAAAAAAGGAGGGCGAGGGTTGGAGGAATGAGAAGCGCCTGCCAAGTTGGGATAAGAACAGAATAAATATTGTTTGGTCACTAATGGGTCATCAGTAGTTGTTTCAGAAGCTCACCTGGGGCCACTTTGGATTCTGGCTGAGAAAGGTTTTCAGATAAGTCAAGGGTGTAACTTCTCCCATTTCAGACACATCTGCCCTCTGATCATTATTTCTCTGATCCACTCTGCCACAGTCAGTTTCAGACATTTCCGATGTTGTAGGTAAACAAAAAGGGAGACAAGAATCTGCCCACTTTGGCCAGGGAACTGCTTTTTTTCTGAGGGAGCAATCCATCCACACGTGTTTAAAGAGTTTCTCCTGTGCTTTGCATACTGGCTTGATTTGTTCTGAAAAAAGAAACGTCATGGTCTTTACTATTGTGGGGGCATTTAGCAATTTAGTGGAGAAGGCCACATCAGACAGAATAAAAGAACTATGGTTGGGCACAGAGTTGAGTGATAAAATTAGTGATTTAGACTTGAGCAGCTATTATAAAAGCTCCTGAGAGCTAAAATAGCCGGGAAACCTCGCAAAAGGACTCGAGGCCTGAACTGAGATTTGAAGGTATTATGAAGGGACAAGAGGGAAAAGGTAATGGAGGCAGGAAAGGAATTGCTTTAGGAGATAAGGTTGAATGTGTTTCTCCAGATACATGTGCCTATATCCAGAAACACAAAACCCCTGTCTGGGTAAATGTGAGCCTCGTCTCTTTATTCGAGTCTCAGCTCTGCCACTCAGTTATTGTATGATTTTGGACAAAACCAACTTTCTTAGTCTAAACGGCAATAAATATACCTATTATATCTCGTAGGGATGATGGCTCTTTTAGTATTATAAAATGGAGCAAACAAGGGAGCAGTGATGGGGTGTTTGGGGGTTGGACTTTGTGACTGCCTTAAATCATTAATTCAATCCAAGACATTCATTCATTCAATACACATATGTTGGGCCGCTCAGGTTTTGGAGTGAAATAAAACATTGTCCCATGCAAGATAAACATTACGCAACTAATTACTCAGTTAATTATTTAAATCCTTAGCATGTACATCAGAGCTTGCATTATCTGCTTTCTCCTCACCTCAACTGGCTATGTCACAGAGCCTTCTTTCATTTCCATGACATGCTCTGCTTCCTCCCTGCTCAGAGACTTTGTACACTTCACTTTCTTTTTGTTCCTCTTCGCTCCTCCTCCAACTTCAGATCTTAGTTAAAATGTCCACACCACAGGGAAGCTTTTCTTGAAATCCAGGGTAGAGTCAGATTACCTCATTGCATTTTATGACTCTCCATTGGCCCGGTAACCAAAAGTTGTAAATACAAATTAAATAATGTAATTTAATTTTTGTATTTGTCTGCTAGAATATATGCCCCAGGAGAGCAGGAATATTTTCATTATTGTAACTCTAGGCTTTGTATGATCCCTGCCTGTAATAAGCCTTTGATACACATTTTCTAAATGACTGGTCAGACATTCCTAAAAGCTGTTTTCAGAATTTTGGTCATAAGCGACAATTTATCCTCATGAATCTCTATTTTTCTTTAACAACTGATTACAGATCCATCTTCCCAAGTTTATTTAACCATCCCTGATTCTATTTTTTCCTACTGGCAAGTTCTTTAAGTTATGGCAGAAATGTCAGACCCAGAACCAAATTATATTATCTTTGTCCATTATTACCAGGAGTCAAAGGCTTTTCTTATTCTTCTTCATTTTTTGATTTACTTGTAAAATTGAGAGGCAAGGAGAAAGTCTACTCTAACAGGAGCATTTACTAAAGTATGGAAATAACTGGTAATTATGCTTTTTAAATGAACTTGACTCCGTGGCTCCTGTAAGGTTTTGCTTAGTGCCCTGGGCCCAACTGAGACTAATTAGGCCTGCATTAAATATTAAAGCTTTCTGACACCCAAGTTTTGACGGTGACAGAAGAAAAAGAAATCCTGTAACCTAATCTGCACCAAACAGGAGGAATTTATGTTCGCTTCTTATAACAAAAGAAAATCCAATTATGTAGCTGGCTGGCAGATATATTTAAAGCAAAAATTAACGTAAAAATACATGAACACACAGACACACAGAGTACACAATAAATGTACTCTATTTAAAATAAATGGAGTACATTTAAAATAACACAATAATGTCAACAGATAGTCCTGTTTGCCACCAACTACATCAAATGCCTGTTGATTGTTCTGCTATAAACTTGTGTTTGGTCAGGAAATAGCTTTTTGCAATAAATATATTTAATATAGCATAGGAGCATGGAGTCAGCATGAGCCTTTGAATAGTAAAAATATAATAATGCCACTTTCACATAGAAAAGGCTGATTATATGTAGACCTCATTTACAATCCAGCCCCAGAAGATACCTTTTTGTTCCTTCAATTATTGAATTTGTAAAGAGACAACTTGCTTTTGCTCACAGGTGGGGGCCAGCCCCAGGTCAGGAACCATGGTCTAAGTCCCAGCTTTACTCTTAATGTGAGGAGTGGCCTTAGATATGTCACGGGGCCTCTTGGGCCTTTCTGTTGTCCTTTTCATAAAAGGCAGCTTGTCCTGCTGCTGACACTTATCTTTGAGAGCTTTTGACTTAAATGAGACCCTGCAGTAGTTTTCACCCTCCACAGGTAGCATAACTTTAAACAAATTGTACTTGATTCCTTGATGCTAAAACGAAAGAAAAGCCTGGCATTTTATTGCTACAAACACATTTTATAAACTTTCATGTATATTATTTACTTTTTTGGGAGCGCCCTCAGTGAAAAAAATAAAACGACTTTTAATGTAATGTTTTCACAATGACAAAGTACAAACATACACAAAGGTAGAAGCAATGGTATAATAAACCCCCAGGCACCCATCACCCAGATTCAATAATTACCAGTTCATAACCAACTCAGTTTCAGCTCTCCATCTCATACACCACTTTTTAAAAAGCAGGTCCTCCTTCATTAGATTATTTCATTCACAAACATTTTATACGACCTTAAAAATATAAGTACTCTTTTAATAATTGTGATATCAAACTAAAAATTAACATTAATTCTTAATGAGGGCTATTTTGATGAACAAAAATATATAGGAAGGAATCTTAAAGGGTCATCATTCTATGTAAAAATCCTATTGTTTTTAAAATATTTTTGCTATAAGATATAAAATCCTGATTGGCATAGGGAAGTACTTTCACATACTAAGCCTCAGTAATGCAGGCAAAATTGAAACTTTTTCAAATGAGTGGGACTGGTAAAAGAACTTGAATGCTACCTTTTATGCTAAAAATAAGTTAATTTAGCAGCTAAAGTTAAGAATCTTAATTGTCTCACTTTGTTAAAATATGATTTGGGATGCATGCTATTTATTATCTTTATTTTTATCATAAATTTCAATAAATTATTTCATGTACCCCAAAGACTAATGTAAGGTTTCACACAAAGTATGCTTTCAATATGTATTTATTGGATGAGAAGTGAATAAATTAAAAAATGACATTTTATTAGGGGTGCCATGGCTCACACCTGTAATCCCAGCACTTTGGGAGGCCGAGGCAGGCAGATCACCTGAGGTTGGGAGTTCAAGACCAGCCTGGACAACATGGTGAAACCCTGTCTCTACTAAAAATACAAAAATTAGCTGGGCATTGTGACCATTGCCTGGAGTCCCAGCTACTCTGGAGGCTGCGTCAGGAGAATGGCATGAACTCTGGAGGCAAAGTTTGCAGTGTGCTGAGATAGCACCATTGAACTCTGGTCTGGGCGACAGAACAAGACTTTGTCTCAAAAACAACAACAACAAAAAGATACTTTAATCAAATATACATAGAAAGTGAGATATCTATGAAAAAAAACCTTAAAATCACTTGAATCCTAGATGAACAACAAAAAAAATCTTAATGAAATGAATAAATCGAAGACAATTCCATCATTATTATTTTATTGCTTTCGAATTAAAACTTGATTACTGGATGTATACATATCCCCTTCTCTAACTCTTCCCCATCAAATCTTCTGAAATTTGAAAATAAGAGAAATAATCTGTAGCAGGCAAAGATAAGAAGAGCAAATGAGATTGTTCAGGAGTAAAAGAGTAAGAATATTGTACTGCAAATAAGGAGGCCTGGATTCCAGACTCTCCTCGGCCATCACTGACCTTAGGATCCTGGCTGGTCATTTCTATCCATGGGACCCCAGTAATGTAATGCAATCAGAGATCAAATAGCATAATTATTCTTGCCTCTTTTAGTTATCAGTTTTGTGATTCTTAGTATAGGGGTGGGACAAACTAGCTACTTAGTTTTGAGTAAGGTATATCATTTGGAGAAATAACTTTTCAGTAGCATTTTAAGGATCTGTCTGAAAACTTGGGGACAACTTAAAGTTAGTATCAGCCCATCTCTCCAAATTGGGCTGCCACACTTGTATTAAGAATAATTAGAGTGTGAGTAGTCCTAGAGCACTTTGGAACTGCAACAGTAAGAAGGATCTTTCTGAGTTTATTGAAAGAGAGAGTGATTTCCCTGTGAAAGAGTGGTATACTTAGTGTGGAAGATATTACAACTCATCATTCCCTTGCTTGAGTACAGCCGCCTTCAGAACCAGACGTATTTATTTTCCCATTTCCTTCCCCTATCCATTCTGCTAAAACACATTATGAAATTATGAAAAAGCCATTTTCTATCAAAAGGCAGCTGGTTGCCATGGGTTACGGGAGCCTTTTCTGTCCCCAGTGTGATTTTTCTGACCAAAATCATCACAGGAGGGAGGGACTGAAGAAGAATGGGAAAGTGAGGTGGTGGACCAAATCCCAGCACCCTCCACCCTTGTCTTCTTCAGAGATAGGGATCTGGAGACGCTATGTTAGGATGCCACTTCTGAAGCCCAAGTGTCTCACACAGGCCTAGCAGGGAATATGAACGCATCTGAGTAATGTAGTTGGGGGAAGACAGGGTAAGGAAGTGATCACTTAGGTGCCTGGAGAGATATTTCAGATGATGAGATGACTAAAATGGTTACAATATGTTGGAAGATGGAAAGCAGCTGATTATAGATTCTCTCTCTCTCCCCCTCTCTTCCTCGTCCTGCACCCCTCCCCTGTACTATTTTAGAATAATAGCAAATTAGAGTTGGAAGTCAGTTTAGTTTTACATTTCACGTTGAGTTATGTCCATATCCTCCTACCCTCAATAACAGCTCATTCAAGCTCTGTTTGAATTCTTAGACTGACAGGAAACTCGCTCCCTACTAAGCATCCTGTTGGGAGATTATTTGCATTAATATTGATAATAAAATCAAATATTTATTGCATCTGGGCTACATCCTGGTCTATGAAATAATTGCCTTCATTTTAACTTTACAAATAACTAGTGAGTTTGGGGTATTATATACCTGTTTCTCATATGAGTAAACTAAGGCATACGTTTATACATCAAGAATCAATGTTTTGAGGAGTCCAAATCCTTAAACTTCTGGCCGTTTAGCTGTGTTTTTCTGCTTAATATATACTTTACTTTCCATTTCTCTCTTTTCAGGCATTTATCTCTATTATTTCAATTTCATGTTTTCATTTCTCTCACCTTCTTGGTGATTTTCTAGACCTCTCCCTTTGCTAATGTCTTTTTAAAACTATCATGCCCTGCATTGTTTATTTAGTTGAGGTAGTCTTATCATTGAAAGAAACAGCCCCTTCTCTCTTCTCCATATTTTACTTCTATTGATTCAGTCTAAAGCAAATATCTTTTTCTAGCCTTCACATATATTACATTTCTGAACCATCTTGAGTCAGCTGAAAGCCCCAAGCCTACTTCATCCATGCTGAGTTTAACTTACAGTCTTCCTATCCTTTTTGGCTTTCTTAAGTGGGTAGTGGCAGATGCTTATATTTCTTCATGGGAAATTTTATCCAATTGGTTAGTTTTATCATTCCAGGTTCTGGAGACCTCCTTAGCTACTAATTTTTTTCATGTAACATATTCAATTTCTCCAGAGAACTATGACTTAATCTATGTCATGAATAAAAATGTAATGATAATTATACAGAATGTGGACAAGGATGGAATGTCATGTCCAGAGATCTAAACCTGGCAAGGATCATAAATTTGTCTTCTAGATTAACTAATAAAAGGACATTGGGACAGGACACTTAAGGAAAATGTGCTCTGGGGAGGAGATTGGCTCAAAATAGCATCAGTTTTTAGACATATGGTTGCTGGTAGGGTAGAGCAAAGCATTCTAGACTGTGAACTACAGCTACAGACATTAGATCCTGTGCAGATGAGGACTCTGTTTACATAACATTAACATGTTTTCTAAATTATTTTTAAAATCAAGTAAAAGGTAATTCACCTAGCAAATATTTAACAAGCAACGACCAGGTAGATAATAAAAGATGTATTTATTTAAAAGCATCTGTTTATTGTATGAATAGTTGTCATAGTTTTTTCCCCTGTTCTCGTGGAGCTTACAGAATAATGAGGGAATAAAAATTAATCCCCAAATTGATTGTGAAAAGTCTTATAGAGAAACATAATTGGGTTTTTAGGAGAGAAGAGGGTAGGTGGACTAAATTAGATTAATAATTACAGAATGCTTCTCTAAAGAAGAAACATTTAAAGTGAGAACTGAAGGGTGTATACTCTTAATTGGAAAAAAATGTGAAAAGAAGGATGTTTCTGGCAGAAGCTTTTGAGCAAGAGGCTAAAAAATTCAAAGAACTAAAAGAGTACTAAAATAGATGAAGGGCAGTGAGTGAGGAGGCTGGTGAAATGTGAGGTGTGAAATGCAGACAGGGCTAGGTCACATAGGGCGTTTCCAGAAGAAGTTTGTATGTTATGCTAAGTCTAATGAGAATCTGTAGACGGTTTAAGAAAAATATTTGACTTAATGAGATTTTATGCTTAAAGATAGCTTTGGCTGTGATTTAGCAATAAAGGAAGTTAGGAATAAAAATAAGGAGATCAGTTAAGAAGTGCTACAGAGCCAGAGGTCAGGGGAGAGGGATAGTGACAGTTTGCATTTGTGCTGTGCAGATTAAAAGTAGACAATATAGAGAGCTACTTTGCAGGTCAATTTTATGAGACTTGGGACTGGATTGCATGTAGATGGTAAGTGAGGGGCATGCCAAAAATAATAAAATGACAATAGCCATAGTATGGATTTATTAGGGTGAGGAGATGCACACAAATAATGGAAGTATAAATCTAAAGACGTTTGGGGAGCACAGAATGAGCCTAGTTTGTGCTGGGGAACCTCAAGGAAGGCCTCCCAGAGGTGGCGGTATTTGAAGCACATTTTGATGTATGACTGTATTTTACAATGCAGATATCAAAGAGGCTATACAATTACAATTAACCATAAATGTGAGGGTATCCACCTCTATAGATTTTTATGTAGTCATGTATTTGACACAGTACACTGCATGCCCACAGTTTGTCAAAAATTTTCTATGTTTTAATGCAACATTTAATGTATAATTAGACATTAATTTTTACTCATTTGACAGTAAGGGAAAGTCACAGAGGTTAAGTTAGATACTTAATGGTGGATAATCTCTATAAATGAGTTTTCCTGTTTTGAACCTAAATCTGTTAAACTTTAAAATTTTTAAATTCCTTATGGCAGCATCTGTCTCCCTGCACTTTATTTCTTATTTTTCTTCATGGCACTGACACTATCTAAATACTACAATTTTTACTGGTTTATTTGCTTTATTATATGCCTCTCCCACTAGAATATTCAACTCTGAAGGTCAATATTTTCCTGTTTTGTTCACTGCTGGATCCCTGACACTTGGGTAGGACTTGTATAGCAAAGTTTCTTAACAGGAAGAATAAATTTTTACAAACGGATAATTTTCAATCCATTTCCTCCTACTACCCAAGGCATCCTATTTAATTCACAGACATAAGTTTTTAATGTTGTTGATCTAGTTTTGCCAACTCAATCCATATTTGATATTATTTTGCTTTTTTTTTTTAGTACCCAGCAGTCAGGCAACAACAATTTGTTCATCAATGTTCTAGGCTCCAGGGTCACTATGAAGACATACAAGACAACCTGTGTCCTCCAGGGAGCATATGATATATCTGAAGACACATGATCTAATCTTTAGAAAGGTTAAGTAATACTAACACAGTGATATAATCAATATCACAAGACTGCATTAAGACATAATTGAAGTGCCAGAAAGAGCAATAAGTTTAATAAATGATATGGGAGATAAAATGAAAGAATTATAGAGTTGATCTATTTTGGTTTCATAGAGAAAAGTAAATTTGACTAATATTTCAAAGACAGGTAAAATTTTTGTAGGTAAAGAGAATTTTAGGATAAGCCAGGCAAGAGATGAGTAGAAGCACCCATGGGTGAGCCTAAATAAATTGGGGGACCATATGGAGTAAGTGCTGGCTGGGTCAGAGAAGAAGGAACACAAGTCTCTGGAATGCTATGCCCCTACTCTGAGAACTGGAATTTGTAGACATCAGGTTTTTCTCATAAAAGGGTGTTGCCAGGACATTTTTATTGAGATCCTGTTTTAGGATAACGTACCAATATTACTTTTGAACTACTTGGTAATGGCAGAGTAGGTGAAGACAAATATCTCAACATCATACATTAAGGAATTAAGGAAGGTTTTATCAAAAAAACTTATGACAAGACCATATAGAGAGGAATCTAGGGCCTGAACCATCTAGTAGACACAGAATTGGTTCGGATTTTAGGAAACAGTGTCTGCTCCCTTGCTACTCCTGCAAGAATGAGGACAACTTTGAATAAATAAGTTCCTTACCAGGCATCCTGGGGTAAATGCCAGCTATGCAAGAACTTGTCAGGACTGACAACCTCTAGCACTTATGACCTTACAATACTTTAGATTTGAGCTACTAGACACAAGGGGTTCCCTGGTTTCCTTTGAAGCTGGATTAGACACACCTATTTTCCAGCAATCTGATTCTCCAGAGATAGTCCTCAAAGCAATCCTACTTATCTCTCTCACTCTCTCATTGATGAATTGAACATGTAAGATATGCCATATTGATTTAAAGGAATAAGAATTGATCAATTCATTTGTTCTTTTAAAAAAATGTGTATGTTGTACTTCAAAACCAATGTAATTCGATGTGCCAAGCACTCATCTAGGCATTAGGTACATATAAGCGAACAAGATAGAGCCTCTGCTAAGCACTGATAATAGAGTGGGCAGAGAGGGGTTAAATGCCCTGTGATGAGGGCTGTGAAAAGAGCAAGCACTGGACACTAGGAAGGCAGATGAGGGGCACATAAACTTAAGTGTAATGACATTTAAATTGTGACATACAATTTAAGGCTGAACTACCAGGAGCTAGGGCTTTCCAGATGGAGAAATTGGCATGAGCACAGGTCTGGAGGTGATGAGAAGCAGGGCCCATTCATATGGCTTCGCATATGTAATTCCGTTGGGCCGGAGAATAGGGGCAGATGGAGAACCAAATAGGGCCCAGATCAGGAAAGTCACCTGGTCACATTAGGGAATGTGCGTCCTATTCTGGGGAGCCCATGAAAGGGCTTAATCAGGGAAATAGAGGGGCCAGATTATGATTTTTAAAGAGACTGTCAGATAGCATTCTTCAATAAAAACATAATGCAAGCCATACATACAAGCTGCATATGAATTTCAAATTTTCTTAAACCACATTTCTTAAATAAAAATAAAATAATTTAGTAATATTTTCTTTAACATAATGCATCTAAAATGACATTTGAACATGAAATCAACATAAAATTATTAATGAGGCATTTTACATTATTTTATTTGTTGTAAAACTTCAAAATCCAGTATGTCTTTTAAACTGACAGCACATCTCCATTTGAACTCACTACATTTCTCGTGCTCAGTAGTCATGTGTGGCTAGAGGCTATGCAGCAGGGCAGGTCTACAGAGTGGTAGATAAAAAGGAAGTTGGAGTAGAGAATGGCTGAGGGTAGGGTAGGGCAAGACCTGAAGTAATTATAAAATGCAAAGCCCACTGTGGGACAGACTCAGGCCTGGGTAAGCTTACATGGAGTTCGTTCTGGGCAATAGATCCAGGTAGGAGGAAGCTTAGCTGCTGAGTAGGACAAAGTGTGGGGCAGGGATAGAAGGAAGTCAACAAGATGATTTTGTAAAGCCCACCTGAAACTTGCCTCAGAAAGGCTTCTTGTTACATTTTCATAGCAAAGAAAAGCAATGAAGGAAGGAACAAGAATTAGTTACAGAAGTAGGCAGGCAGCAGCTAGAAGGGCTATCAGAATAGAAAAAGAGCCAGGCAGAGGACTGGGTCTCAGGGCAGACATTCAGATCCTGGAAGACAGAATGTGGCAAGAATATGCCAGGGAACTATCTGGAAAGGAAAAAAAACGTAAGAATCAAGGAGAGAAAAAAGATGATAAATTTTAAAAGAGATTAAGTATTTATGATGTGCCAACCAAAATATAAGCAGATATAGAACACCATCCTATGCAGACATATACATGAAACCACTGTGCTCTCTCTCTCCTTTGCCCTCTAAGTCATCTCATATAAAGTTACAGGTTCCCCACTGAAGTCCAGCCATGGTTATTGAAAACCAAGGCAGAAGTCCACTGAGCTTTCAGCCCTCATTTTACTAGAGTGTAAATTCTGATTTCACAGGCCCTCGATGCTTTCAAACTCTCACCTTAGTATGAAGGGAGAAGGGAACAGCTACCTTTTGTCTGTGATGTTTTGAGGTAGAGAAGAACGCACAGCAAGGTTGCACAGTGGCAAGAGAATTGTAGTTAATGCAACATCTCTTAGTTGACAGGCATGGCTCTTTCCTTCCTGGTAGGAGCACACAGTAACAGCATGCCTTGGCAAGGGCAGGTTTAATTAAGAACCACTACCCTCTAGGCAACGCAGTACCTCTCCACCCACCTTCAGATTCTGTTACCCAATCTGGTTTCTCTTTCAAAATTATTTCTTCTCTGATGATGAAAAGGGAATTTTCTCTCTCAGAAGATCCACAGTTCCTCCTTATGGTTTGCCCGTTTCTAGTGTACATCTTCCCCCACGCCCAGGGGACCCACAACTCCCACACAAATTGGTGGATCCAAATAGATGTTTCATGCCTGGAAGCTGCAGTAGGTCCCTTGATTTCAAGTGTCAGAAAAATTTTCACCCGTTTGCCACAATGAGAACACTCTATTGCATGTTTATTCTTTTTAACTCACATTTCTTTTTTTACGGATGAGGAAATGAAGGCTTGAGATTATCAGGTAACGTGTATGATGCCAAGGTGTGGCAGAGCCCAGATTCAAACCTAAGCTGTCTTACTCCAAAGTCCATGAATTTCCTATTGGAAAACTTTGCCTTGGTGTTTAGAAAACATGAAACAATCCAAGGATCCAGCCAGCAGAACTGGGGAAAGTGATGGGTAGAGGGTCTAAGAAGTAGATCCAAGGCTCAGATCAGAACTGTGCTTCAAGTCCAAGGCAAAGAGAACAGTGACAGAGAGACAGGATTCTGAGGCTCAGAGTATTTAGCTGAAGTTTTACATCTGCCCTTCTACCCACTGGAATGAAGTTTAGCAGGATCATAATTTAGTAACATGGTAGTGAGTGAGGATCTCAGCTGGCCTTGGAAGCCAGACTCTCTGGATTTGAATGCTGGCTCTACTATTTGCTGTGTGGGCTGGGGACAAATCCTCAGTCTCTCAGATCTTTATTTTCTTTATTCGTAAATATGGATAAAATAGCACCTACTTTGGAAACTTCTTTGAGAATTAATATTTGCTAAATTTTTAGAAAAAATGGCCTAATGCTTGTGCAACACAGTTCTGACACTAAGGAACAAGAGTTAGCACAGATTTTACAGGTTAAGGGCAGTCCTCCATAAGACTGCCCTCACTTTGGACATTAGCCACAAGCTCATGGCTTCCCCGCTACCCATGTTTCTGAACCAACTGACCATAAATTTAGAATTTCCATTACCCCTTCAGGACTGATAATTAGATAGAAGAACTCATAGAACTCAGGAAGCTCTATGGATATGATTATGATTTTATCATATAGGATACTACAAGTCAGAACCACCCAGATGAAAACGTATGTAGGGTGAGGTCTCAGAGGGCCCAAACACAAAGCTTCTCTGTCCTCAGGGTCCATCACCCACTGGCACATCAGTGTGTAGCACCAATCATGGAGCTCGCTCAAACTTTTGGTAATCATAGTGTTGATCTTTCTGGTATGGCCAGCCCCCATCTTAAACCTATCTTGGGACCCACCATGAATTGCCTTGATAGCACATATTCAAGTGTGGTCTGTGGAACCCACCATCAATAAATTACAGCAGTTTGAGGCTCTCTCCTAGAAACCAAGGAAAAAGTCAAGCAAAATTCTTTATTATACAACAGGCTGGTATCTTGTAAATGCTACATGAATATTAATACATACCAAGGTTTGACTAGTACTTTCTGAAAGGACTTAATAGTAAAAACTTTAGGCTTTGTGAGCAATATAGTCTCTATGACATTCTTTTTTAAAAAATATAATTATATAAAATATAGAAACCATTCTTAACTCATACTGATCGTTAATATATACAATTGTTAAGTAAATATGCTATCAATATATTAATAGATTGTTATATACTATAAATATTTAATAAAACATATACTATATAGTGTATGATGAGTACTTTTATTCTTATTGGATTTGTGTTGCTGTTGCCATTATTACTATCAGAATATTAAAGCATAAGATGAGTTTTCAAATGACAGAGCAGTGAGTCTTGTGAGAATTTAGCCAATAATCTCATTTCAGCTGTTGCATTATTTGTCATATGGCACCAATCCAGCCACATGAAATTCTGGGTTACAGTCTGAGATAGACTACTTTTGCCATAATTTAGAAATAAAATGTATAAAGAGAAACAATTTCTGTTTCATGCTTTGTCTGACCTTTTATTTCTTGTCTTTTTGTATTGGTTCACTAAGCAACTTCTTCTAAAGGGGAATGGCATTTTGCAAGTGCTGTCTACATTGTGAGTTTTTAAAAAGTTATCTGATTACTACTTTGGCTGAGAAGTCCTTTCCTTTTATCTTTATCATTTTCAAAGAATCCCTCTTTGGACTCACTGTTTCCTGCTGAAAGAAAGTTCCATTTTCCACTTTGCTCAGGTGAAAGGGTAAATAGCCATACTGTTTCACGCTTATGCTTCCCACGGGTAGAATTTGTGTGATAGGAGCACTAGTGATTGCTTACCTCAAGGTTTATATAAATTAGCATTAATAATAAAGAGGGGGAAAAGGACCATCTTTGAAATTAAGTGACTGCTCAAAATTTTGGCATGGGACTGTCTGCAATATTGACTAATAAGCAAGAACCAGGAAAATCATTTAAAAATTTTAAACCAGTTGTTTTTTTAAGTTCATGTGACTCTCAGTCTTATTTTATTCGTAAATACTTGTCTTCCTTTTCAGAAGCAAGATTTGCTGCAGGAGTGGACAAATTATGTGGCATTTGTCTAAAAGTGATAAGTCTAATTATCACTCTAAAATCCTAAAATATTTTTGAGCTTCCAATAAAAAGTCAAATGCAAAGAATTCATAATGATTTTTAAATTGATTTGAGGCCCAATTTCTCTTTGCTGAGCCTTAGAGTGGGAGGTTCAAAAATTAAGCAAAAGGAAAAAGACTTCACCAGGGACCTCTGAGCATTTTGGCAGTTGGGCAAAAGTGTTGGAAGAAAAGAGAGACTGCAATATAGAGAATCAATGATTTTCAGTTAAAAACAAACAAACAAACAAAAATCACAGAGAACAGGGTTGGGCTCATTCTGATTAAGCAAGAAAGATATAGGTAGAACCTAAAAATAGGTGTTTCTGAAGTCTCCTGAATGTTGTAAATGCAACTTAAACATGTGTTTAATGCAGGTGGTTCTTTCTTAACCTCAAACATGTGCTCCTGTAGAAATGAGAGTAAGCATCAGTTTAAAAGTGATGTTTCAAAAATGCTTTTGAGGCCCCATCCACATGTTAACTGCATCAAGTACATTCTGTGGTGAACCCTGTGGTGATGTTTTTTTGTGTGACATATGAATATTTTTAAATGTACAGAACCAACTCTAGAGTTGATGTGGTTTATAGAAATGACTTTCTGTGAAGAAGGGTTTCTTAACCTGAAATACCTAGGTAGATAACACTGAAGACAAAGCACCTAATGTTATTAGAATGAGGATGAAACAGGGCATGGAGTTGTGGGTATAAGGGTGGTTAAATCAAAGGCAATTGAGAGTGAGGGGGATGTCTCAAATCTCCACTGCCTGTATGTAGGCTGCTTTCTCTCTCTAGAGTCTCTGTTTTCTTTTGACATCCTCAATCTATTGCTGGTCAAAATAAACACATCCTTTAAGATTCATTTCAATACTCCCCCTTTCAAAGCTTTTCCTACAGCCTCCAGCTGGATTTGCACGTCTTCCTTTTACTTTTACTCTCTGTTATCAATCAGTCCATGCCTCTATCATAGTGCTTAACACTGTACTGTGTCTGTTGATTTTCTCATATTTCTCCTCTGGCCTGCTTTCAAGATTTTTACCAATTGTGGCATATAGTCAATGCTAGATAAATATTAGGTGAATGAATGAATGAATGAATGAAGCACTAGATGGATGAAGACACTCCTCTAATGCCTCAGGTAATAGTCTGAATTTTGGCAATATAAAAATAATATTCCTACTAAAGGGTACATATATATGTATATATATATGTATATATACTTGTATATGTATATGATAACAAGTTTAAGTTTTTGGTGCATTGAGTCTCAAGGGAATTGATATGCATAGCGTTAAGAATGAATTTGGGACAAATTGAATTGTGATATAAGTAAAGTTTGTACTTCTCAATCTTTATTATTCTTTTCTTGGCCATCATAAAATCTGCACCATCCGGGCCTTCTTTTTCCTGTCAATGACCACTTCTCAGCTTTCCAGAAGAGTTTTGTTTGTACCAGTGAATAACATAATGTCATGTTACTGTTCTCAGATCTCTGAGTCATGAGAGTTTATTGACATTCTGAAGTCTATTTTCATATCCTAGAGTTCTGGATGCTAAATAGTAAACACTAAAATTTTTAAAAAACTCACTAGAATATATATACATGTACACACACATATGTATATATGTATACATATAGTTGTGTGTAACATACTCATATATCAGAATATATATACACACATCTATACACACTTACCACACAGAGAGACAGACACACACACACACACACACACACACACACACACACACACACATCCTTATACTTTCTACTTGCTGAGATTGAAGTTTAGCAATAATTATTTAGTGGTTGAAGATGGTGGATTCAGTCTCTGAGACAACAGCAGTATCAAAACTTGGCTGATAATGTAATGCAGTTAGTGCTGAGGAGGATCAGGAGAGAGGATTCAAATATCAAGGCACCTGGAGGCATTTTCTGAATTTTCCTGCCTCCAAAAATAGAAGAAAAAAAAATAAAAGGTAATTTTACAGATCTATGGATATTGGATGGTAGGAGAATTCTCTTTAAAAAATTAATATTTAATACTAACATATTTCTTCTCTTCACTGAGCCTCAATTATGTTATTTATAAAATGGGAATAAACAATTTTTGTCTTGAATATCTTATGGGTTAAAGGTGAGATCCAATAATGTATTTGAAATCATTTCGTAACCTGCTAGATGTTATATAGCTATAACTGGTGGAATTACTTACATAGTTCCTGCTCTCTGTCAAGGAAACAATAACTGAAATTGCATTCATATAATAATAGATTTCTGCTATATTCATGTAATAATAGATGCCAGGGGGTTCACAAACAATATTGTTCCTAACACTAGATAAGTCATGCAGGGCAAGTTGGATAAAATTAACGAAGCATCATCGTGAAATGAAGTGTTTAGAGACATGCAAAGCTATCTCATTTTTGTTCTTTGGTGATGTAGATTGGGAAGGGGGGAATTAAGCCTGCTTCCAACACCTGCTTCTTGATCTCTAAGAGACACTGACTAGCTTCAAGCGCGCAGTTTCCACAGCAAGAGAAAACCTAATGGAAAAACCTGGGGAAAATCCTCCAATCCTTCTATTCTTCTATCCCTAAATTAGAGTGAAAGGTCAGAGGACAACATTGAGATTCTGATTCAAGTTTTGCGTCATTTATATCCCCCCAAAATATCATCATGTGTACAATTGTTTTCATGTACTTTTAAGGCACTTGTAGATTTCTTAGGGTCTTTAGAAACCAGATTAATAGCCTCTATATTCTGTTATAACTAGAGCTTTCACTTCTGGAGAATGGAAGCCACCGTATATTTAGTGCTTCCTACAAGCTATACTAAAAATTTCCATGTATTATATCTCATATTATTATCATAAAAGACCTAACAGGTAGGTTCTATTATTTCTCCCAATTTTCATGTGAGAAAACTCAGATTTAAAGCGACATAGTGTTTTACCCAAGATCACACAAACAGAAGGCTGGAAATTGAACCAGAATTAATGTTTCTAAAGTGAACAGGCAGAACTGGGGGCTTTTCTGAAATTATATCAGAAATCCATGTTGCTGCCGAACAGAGTGATATAAGTGGCCCCGTCACAATCAACGAACAGTGTAATGTGAAGCGCCCTGTTGCCCTTGATCCAGGAAGACATTAGAGTGACTGCCCTGCCCAGCCATGCTGCCCACAGTAGCACCGCCAGGCACAGATGTAGAGCCCTGCCCTGGCTCTCCCCTCCTTCAGCAATGAAAAGAGCTCAGGAATGCTACTGGCTTTATTAGTTGTGCCTCTCGAGGGATGTGTGACAGCCTGTAGGATTGTGCCTGTGGGTTGGGAGTGGCAAAGCAGTCGACCTCTGAATGAGGCAGGGGTAGCCCCTATGTCTCTGAGGGGCCTGCAGGTTGCAGGTGCCACTAATTTCACATGAAAGCAAGGTGTTTGCCAAAGCAAAGACAGATGGTTCCAGTCACTAGTTATTTATTTCTGTAATTAGCTGCACACTGTGATCTCAGGTCTTGAAGAAGTTGCCACTTCCTATGGAATTCCTCTCATCATTAGAAAAGAAATGGAACTTGGAAGCCAAGGAGCAGATATTTGTTAAATGGTAACTCCCCAAATCTCTGGGCTTGCAGCTATGCTGGGAGGAAGGTCATAGTCTGAAGAAATAACCTGAATGACCCAAAGAGACTGAGTTTTAAGTCCAACTCTAGCATGGCCATACATTTTTCACATAAAATTCATCTTTTCTGGTTTTTATGTTCTTCACCTAATAAAGAAGAATATTTGGGGAAGAAAATTAAACTATGAATGTGATAAATTCCTTTTGGCTATATAATTGGACCCATGAAACATCTTAAGATTTTTAAAATGATATTTGAATCGAATTTGTTAGATAAATTATCTAACTAGCTCTGAACAAATGATTTTACCTTCTCTGTCTGTGAAATGGATTAACTATGTCCACTGAACAGAAGTATTGTGAGAATTGAATGAGCACATACATGTTATATTCCCAGACCAGTGGTTGACCCAAAGTAGCTACTCAATAAATGGACTTAAATGTTATTGTTTTAATTTGGTGGATGAGATGGAGATCTAAAAACAAAATATTTATTTAACATGACAGAGAATAAGTCAAATGCTAAGTTAGTCTAGGGGCAATTCATTGAAGTCTGTTGAAGATAAATAATATTCAGAGAATTGTCTGGCCTATTTCAAAGTAATAGACTTTTATTCTCTAGGAATTCTCTTGAAATGATTCCAGATTTCTGTGACTAGCCTTGTGGATTCTTGCTTGGACCCAAATTTTCCTTTTCTGTGTTTCTAGGCCTTGTATTTTCCTTTAAAAGTGGGATTAGGATGCAGGAACATGTTAGTATCTGTATTTCTCATATGCTCTTTGGATTTAGTACTTCACACATCCTGAATTAAACCACAGGGTTTGCACATGTAGAGATAAATGGAATGAAAACAGACCATCTTTTTTATGCAAGCCAAGAAAGAGAAGATAGACTCATAAGGCAGCAAGAACCTGTCTGTTCACATATTTGTTGATCTTAATTGATATATTAAAGGCAGTTGTTCTCTTAAGGGCTTCAGGCACTCAGCATGTATTTTCTACAAAATCTCCCACTGACTCTGTGTAGCACAAGAGAACAAATATAGTCTTAGTAATAGCATCTTACATATGTATTGTGTTCCATTGTGCCATGTATATGTTCTCATTTAAATAACAAGAACACATAAAAGTGGGCACAGATAGAGGGAGTAGAATATTGTGATGATACAGATCATACCTTACCTCAAACTCACTATGCCTAAGTTCTAACTACCCTTCTCCAGAAAATATCCAGTGGCCCTTCTTCAGTTAATAGCACTCCCAACCTTCTGGTAGAGCAAGCAACACATTTAAGCTATCTTTGACATATATCTCTCAATCTATGATCACTCTGTGTACAGTTTGGAGAATAGATTGGAGAGAGGACAAAGTAAATGAAGCTGGTAGAGAACGATCAACTAGGAGGATACTGCAATATGTAACAATGATTTGGATGGAGGGTATTAGCAATGGAGATGTAGACAAATGGATGGAATTGGGAGATATTTGGAAATCATAAATAGTTTTGCATAGGATTCCAAAGCTAGGATATGACAAAACTTGGAATGTAACTTTAGTCTTTGAACTTAATTTCAGTATAATTTATTCTTGCCTGGCTCTTATTGTGTCCTTTAACTGAAGGCATACTTTGACCATAGATTTTTCTTTTTAGGTTTTTACGTAAAAAAATGAGTGTTAATGATGGCACCCACTGCACTGAGTTAGTGTAAGGATTAAATTAGATGACACATATAACATATTTGTACTTTGCTCAAGGCATAAGAGCTTAACAAATATATGCATATAAATGTCTATTTTGATTTATTATTATAATATTAATAATAAATATAAGTTAAGAACACAAGCAGCAGAGGAAATAAGAGTTGCAAGATTTCTCCTGCCCTGCTGCATCTGCTTCGTGCTGTCTTTCACTTTATTGAAGCCAGAACCCAGACTGTCTGAGCCTTCAGTCATTGCCTCCCACCTAGTGCAGATGATGAGAGGATATAAAAGGTCTTCCGTTCTGCTCAGTCCACTAGGGGCTGTGTGCATGTGTGTGTGTATGTGTTTCAAATTAATTTTGAGAGACACGTGGAGATGCTGCCTTGATTCGTCCTTGGACAGAATCTTCCTTTTCTTGATTGAAGATACATTTTTTTACAGCCTAAATTGTCAGGTCAAAGTAATTTTTTTACAGGGAAAATACTTTGCTGTGACTCTCCATGACTCTTCTTCCTCCCCCTCCCCTACATCCCCTTTCTCTTGCCCTGTGAATATCTGTCTTCACAACTCACTGACCTGCCAGCCCCCTCTCTACATCTCCCTTCTGCACTTCCTTTGATTCTTATCCTGCTAGAATGTGGAGTCTGGCTCTGAATTTGCTCTAAGGTCTTAACCTCTCTAAGGTCTTAACCAAGATATGAGTACCCACTGGGAGAATTAGGAGGTGTGAAAAAAACAGTGGAGACTTAAAGCCCAGAACACCTTGCCAGAATATCATACCACTTTAATAACATTTAACTTGAAACATGCACATTTTTAATGAAATAAATTAAAAATGCCAGGTGTACCATTTACCCGTTTTATAACCTTGAGATATGTCTTACCCATCTAATTGCAATCTTATTCTGCAAAATACCTTCTGAAAGTAAATAAATTAAATGTGTGACACACTTAGCACATTGCCTGACAGAGACTTGCTTAAGAAGTATTAAATTGTATTTGTATTTTAAAATGTATCTAAGAGTTTCCAAATTGCACATCACTAAAAGGAGATTTAGAAAGGCTTATTTGCCCCAAATCATAACTGACAAATGACAGCCCAGGAACTTGAGCATCATATGGAAACTGGTTGGTCTGACTCCCAAGGCTATGATCCTGACCACTAAGCTATATGTCAAATAAATAGTATGCTTGGGTAGGAGACATTAGGGTTATGCCCAAGATCCCCCTAGATTATGGATTCACTCCCTTTGCTTTTAAGTGTACGCAGTCAAGGAATAACCTGATTTTTAATGTCTGGCTTTCTGTTTTCCTCTATGAAAGATTGCTTGTTGGTTAAGCCAACCAGCCATCTAAACAGAGGGCTCTCTGTCAGTCAGCAGCCCTTCCAAACATGAGCTTTTGTAAAGCAAGCTCCCCAAAGCTCTGATCTCATGGTTTTACCTCTTGTTATTCTTTTGTTCACCATGCTCCCCTTTTGTTAGCCCCCTCTAATCCTTTTATATTGCTACCCCCAGTTTATTATTATTATTATTATACTTTAAGTTCTGGGGTATATGTGTAGATCATGCAGGTTCGTTACATAGGTATACACGTGTCATAGTGGTGGTTTGCTGCATCTATCCCCCTCATCATCTACATTAGGTATTTCTCCGAATGCTATCCCTCCCCAATCCCTTCACCCCTTGCTATTCCTCTCCTAGCCCCTAAACCCCCAGACCCCAGTGTATGATATTCCCCTCCCTGTGTCCATGTGTTCTCATTGTTCAACACCCACTTATGAGTGAGAACATGCAGTATTTGGTTTTCTGTTCTTGTGTCAGTTTGCTGAGAATGATGATTTTCAGTTTCATACATGTCCCTGCAAAAGACATGAACTCATATTTTTTTATGGCTACATAGTATTCCATGGTGTATATGTGCCACGTTTTCTTTATCCAGTCTATCAGTGATGGGCTTTTGGGTTGGTTCCAAGTCTTTGCTATTGTGAACAGTGCTGCAATGAACATACATGTGCGTGTATCTTTATAATAGATCAATTTATAATCCTTTGGGTATATACCGAGTAATGGGATTGCTGGCCACCCCTAGTTTTTTTTTTCACATTTCTTCCCTTGATAAGCAACACACCATGCTTTATCCACTGCTGGATTTCTATTTGTCCTGTCTGGAGCACTTCCCCTCCCACCTAGAACCACCATCCCTTCCTCTTTCCATGTAACTCTTACCTATACACACAGTTTCTGTTTTGCCATGAATGATACCTTCTCTAGGAAGCTTCCTGTAATTTCTGTATCCTTACTACAGCCAACATATAGGCACAGTTAGGCTGGGTTTCATACCTGTCTATGTGTTCATATCTCACTGACTTTCTTGAGTCTAGCAATTGTCCCTTTGTATTATATCTGGTGACCAGACTTTATTTCCAAATAGCTTCTTGAGTCTAGCCATTACATTTTATTCAAGTAGAATTTCAGGCTACTAGTGAAGTATCCAACATAGTATATCTTCAGCAAATATTTTTTTCAATAGATAATTTTAATATAATTGCTATTAGCCAAAGTTCTCCAAGAAGCACACACCAAGACAAAACTGAATGTGCGAAAGGTAGAATGTGCTCAGAGAGGTACCAGACAAGCTACAAATCTAACCCCACTGAAGGAGTTGGAAAAGGAAACAACCCAGACTGCCATGCAGCTTAACTGAGGTTCAGATGAAGAGCCCCTTGCTTCTCACCAATGATCCAGCCTTAGCACCCCTGCTGTGCTTAGTCACTGGCTGGAAGCAGCCCATGGAAGGCTGGCCCAGGCAAGAATACAGGGATGAGCTTCAGAACTCAGCAGCTGGGGCTTCTGACAAATACTTTCCCTGAAGGTATTCTCATGGCGGCTACAGATACTCAACTGAGGTTATTATCCATTTAACCACACTCCTCTCAATTATTCTTTTATTCAACTGATATTTACTGCATGGATCCTTTATGCCAAGAATAATACTATGGAAGTGAAATAAATGGTACTTGCCCTTAAAGAATTTACATTCTAGCAGGACACATACACCTACAGACACACATTACTACAGTACATATCTAACTGTAAGATAGAGGCCACACAGGTTCTGTGGGAGCATGAAGGAGGGACGAACCATGCCAAATCTGGGGGAGATGGAGATAACAAGGAAGAAGTGAATGTGATATTTCTGGTGAGTCCTTCAAGGAGAATTTGGAATTCTGCAAGAGGCAGACAGAAGAAGGAAGGACATCCAGGCAGAGAAGTAAGTGATGCCTCAAGAAGTCTCAGCTTTCTAGAGATTTGACTATGATATGATGACTATGGGCAGTGAAACTAGACATGGTCAAGAGCCAGATGACAAAGGACCTGCAGTGAGCCAAACCCTGAGCTAGCACTGGTGCCTGCATCCATTTTCTGTTGCTATAAGAATACCATAGGCTGATTTATAAAAAAACAACAACTATATTTCTTATAATTCTAGAGGCTGGGAAATTCAAGGTTAAGAGGATTTCTTGCTGCATCATCCCATGGCAGAAGGTGGAAGAGCAAGAGAGCTTGAGTGAGCAAGAAAGCAAGAGAGATTCACCCACTTTCCAAATAAGCCCACTCTCTCAGTAACTAACATACTCCCATGAAAACCATATTAATCCATTCGTCGGGGCAGAGCCTGCATGATCTGATCACCTCCTCTTAGGCCCCACCTCCCTACTCTGTTGCACTGCTGATTAAGTTTCCAACACATAAACTTTGGGGAGTACATTCCAACTATAGTACCTGGGGACACAGAAAATTCTCATCACTGACCTGAGGCTTCAAGGCATTTAGAGTCTACTGAATGGGGCAGGCAGGCAGCTCTGAAAACAGATAACAGCAAACCAATATCATAAATTTATGAGAAGCAATGATATTTCCAAGGAGGGAATAATCATCGCTTCTTGTATATTTATGATATTGGACTGAGATCCTGGACAGAGATAAAGAGAGGAGAAATCAGGAAAGGTATGCCGAAACAAGCAGTAAAATTCCAAAATTTATTTTTTTATTACCCTCCCCTTTGGAGAGTTAGAAGCCTGAAATTGGGTCTTCTTTTATAGAAAAGGGAAAATTGTGTAACAGGTGCTAGATATATTTTGTGGACCCCCAACTTTGTTTGGTACCATTTAATCAGATTATGTCACTCTCAGACTTAAACTCACTATGTATAGAAAAACACTCATGCCCTTAATCCTCACATTCACAGTCCGATGTAGCCTGCCCCTTGCCTACCACTGTGTCCCCATCCCACCCACTTCTCTTCTCTCTCTTCCTCTCTCTCTCTGCTCCAGGCACCTTGTCCATTTCAGAACCTCAAACACACAAAGTTCTTCTGACCCTAGGAATCTGGCCTCTGCCTCAGGTGTACTTTCCCCCACAGCTTTGCAACACTGACTCCTTGAGATTAGGGTCTCTGTTTAAATAGAGGTCGTTTGTGACCACACTATGAAGAGTAGCCACCCAGTTTCTCTTCATTCCATCAGCCCAACTTATTTCTTATCATGACACATTTCTACCTGCTAGTATATTTTTTCTAAAATTTTTGTGTATTTGATTATCGTGTATTCCTTTCACATGTAAGTGCTTTAAAAAATCCCATCCATCTTGTTCACAGTTACATCTGCAGTGCCTCAAAAATCACCTGACTCCTAGCAGGCAGCAACATACACTTACTAAATGGATGAAGGGATAAATACGGGAATGGATAGATGGAGAACTGTCCTCATTTCCCAGGTCCTCTGCTCTTCATGCTGTTTCTAGGGGCTGCAGGGAGGAGCAAAGCAATCACCAAAGCACACACTTGCTCATGAGAAAAAGCACGCTTTGAAAAATGAAGTGTTACTTGTCATTAGCTTTCAGTCAAGCTTCACATCAGGAAACTTTTGCATCAGATGTGATTGGACCTTGAGGGGGGACGCCTGCCATGCAGGTCCTGGCCCTCCTGTGAGCTGGAACAGATGGTTCCTTCACACACATCTAAATAAAGCTATAATGGTGCTGGCCCACAAACAGGGCACAGGTGAACCTTTCTATACAAAAAGGAAAGTGTTGCTTGGATGTTATGTAAAAATCCATTTCTACAGTGCCCCTGGTTTTCATTTTAGGCACAGTTTATCTTCTTTTTTGAATATCTCATCAATAGACTGCTGTTCTTCCTAGTCTAGGCTAGTACCAGTATGTCTTTAGGAAGCCTCCCTGCCGCCCCCCACCCCAGAGATATATGGCACACTCTATTAGGGTTATCGTCTTAGACTATCACTCCCATAATGCACCCCTCTCCCTTAATATCTGAGTAGTGAGTCACCTTTGATTATCTGATCAAGATAGAGAATCATGCACAACATGTCTGTAATAGGCTGTGTTCTGATTAGGGAGTTAAAGGCACAACCATAGCTAATGCCTTACAGCACAGGGAATATCTTGGAGCGATAAATCTGTCAACTGTTTAGGAAAAAAGCATCACAAGACAACAGGGAGTCTGCATAGAAAAGAAATGGAAAAGGTAGCAGTGCACCTTGATGTACCTAAATAAAGAGGAGACGTTTGTCTCATCCCCACCACTGAAATTATGGGAATTCAAAGGAATAATTTGTAATACCCCAAGGGACCAAGAACGCAGATGAAGATGTGCTCATGTTCTCCAAGCTCATTTAATTTTCTTTCTTTCTCCCTGGACTTAACGTTTTGGGAGTTTTGAGATCATGTCTATATCCCCCATCATTATATCCTCATCACTAAGCAGAGTGTAGGGCTTAACAAAATTTTTGAAATAATAAACATAATAAATAATGGAAGTGATGCTCAAGTGAGAATTCTGAGTTAAGAAGGCAATAATGCCATGTCAAAGAGCACCATGTGGAGGGCAGTGGGGAAGCTGCAAGCACATATCTCACCTCTCAGCAGTGAGTGGTATGGATGCCTTTTAAAGGTGAGACTTGGGGAAAACAGAGAATTTTAGGTTTTACATTGCACTCACTGCAAATACGCTTTGTGTATTTTTCATTTGTTGTTTGTTATAGGTTAGGATTTTAACAAGAAACTTGGCAGTTCTGTGTCATTGTATCCCTGGGGGAACTACAGGATGAGATGTGGAGGTGAGTGGGTTTAAGGCAGGACAATTAGGACATTATTTCATATCTTCATGTGAAATCATTATTTTTACAAAAGGGAGGAAATTGCTTTATTTGCAACAACATGGGTTAGCCAGGAAGGTATTATCCTAAGTGAAATAAACCAGACATATATGTCCTCACTTATATGTAGAAGCTAAAACAGTAGAGCTCCTGGAAGCAAAAAATGGAATAGTGGTTCCCAGAAGCTGGCAGAGGGGTAGGGGGAATGAGAAGATGTTGGTCAAAGTATAGAATATTGCAGTTAAGAAGAATAAACAAATGCATTTAAGGTGATGAATACATTAATTAGCTTGAGCAAATCATTCCACATTGCATACATACACCATAACTTCATTATGGGTCCCAAAATTATATGTGATTATAATCTATTTAAAATTTTTCTTTAGAGACAGAGTCTCACTCTGTTGGCCAGGTGGGCATGGAATTCTTGGCCTCAAGCAATTCTCCAGCCTCAGCCTCCCAAAGTGCTAAGATTACAGATATAAGCCACCACACCCGGCCCAAAAATAAAATTTAATTTTATAAAACAAAGAAAAGATCAATATCACTGTTCATCAGGGAAATATAAATTAAAACCATACACAAAGACATATTTTATGCGAGTCTTGTGCTTAGGGAACTTATAAATGAATATTAATTCTTGTATGAGAAAGAGGAACTATTTTAGTAACTATTATGTGTTGTGCCCTAATGGGTGGGTTACATATGTCAAGCTCATTCAATTCTCTCAGGAAATGTAAGAAATAGGAACTAATTTTGCTACATTACAAAGGAAAAATTTGGACTTCAGAGAATTAAGTTAACTCTTCCATAAACACACAGAAAATACAGGTTAGAACTAAGAATAGAATATAGGTTTCTACATTCACAGAGAAGTATTATTTTTTCTTCTCAATCTTACATCCAAAAGATATTACCAGTAGATGAAACCTATATCCCCCCTCATACATTACTCAAGTATATTTTTATGGCCCTCACTGGCCCAGAGTTTTCTGATTTTCAAGGCACATCAACAGATATTTGAGACACAGATAGCAATACCTGGTACTTATTTCATTTCCCCTATGTACATAACAATTAACCATGGAGTGATGGAGTCTTCCTATCAGGTTCAAGGCAGCCTCAGAATCCTTCCCAGCACATAGAGAACAAAATTCTACTAACAATTAATAGCAATGTGCACACCTAGATCAAATTTATTGGCTGTACTTGTTTGGATATTTCTGGGAGATCGTAAATATATTAGAAAAGGTATAAGGCTAGAAGGTAGAAAACCTGGCCAGGTGCAGTGGCTCACAACTGTAATCCCAGCACTTTTGGAGGCAGAGGCAGGCAGATCATCTGAGATTTTTTTTTTTTTTTGAGACCAGCCTGGACAATATGGCAAAACCCTGTCTCTACCAAAAATACAAAAATTAGCTGGGTGTGGTGGTGTGAACCTGTAATCCCAGCTACTCAGGAGACCGAAGCATGAGAATCGCTTAAATCCAGGCAAGCAGAGGTTGCAGTGAGCCGAGATTGTGCCACTGCACTCCATCCAGTCAGGGCAACAGAGAGAGATTCTGTCTCAAAAAACAAAAAAACAAACCTACAGATTTCACACCCACAAGTTGCCACTCCTAACTGGTTTTAGATAAGTCACTCCATTTTCTCTGTGCTCCAGTTTCCTCATTTGTAAAAGGAAAACTTGACAAAACAACTCCGAACTCCCTCTTTCCACCAACATTTTGGAAGCAACAGAGGTACTTAGCACAGTTTACTACTCCTAGGAGGTTAGCTAACTTGATAAACTAATTACTGCTATATTTTTAATGAATCCCTTTACCAAATATGTTTTTCTATTTGGTAACATTCTTATACTTCAAAAAGGTGTTCAGGAACATGAGTATACTCAAATAATGGGCTCTGAGGGTGAAATTCCAGTTTTATGGAGAGTGATACTGTGTGTAGGAAGGGCATGTAGGTTCTTTTCTTTCTTCCTTCCAACATAAATTACAGAGAAGAGAGAGGGCTTCAGGGGTATGGGAATTCAGATTTCATATCATGTGTTATTCTGTGAGCAAGAATGAAATGGATTCTGTTGACATTAGTGGACTGAGAGTTTTAGCCTCAATAATTTCCTTTTAATCCAAGAGTAAGGTGACTTTATATGTGTAGATAAGGGCAGATGCTACTTAAGAAGGGCCTGTGTGAGCATAGATAAAGATTATCCCCAGAGCCGTGCTCACTTGTAACTCCAAGCCCCAGAGTTACCACTTATCGCTCTTAGACTCCTAGACTGCAGCCCGCCCCCTGGGAGACACTCAATGGTTGCAAGACCTGAATGCCCAATAGATTAGCCAGAGGACACAAGTGGCTATTTAAATTTCAATTAATGAAAAATTAAATAAAATTAAAAATTCAATTCTTCCTCCACTCTAGCTGTATTTCAAGGGCTCGATAGCCAGTGGCTAGTGTCCATCATATTGAACAGCATAGATAGAGAAAAACTCCATCACAGCAGAAAGTTCTATTGGGCAATGCTATTCTATATGAAGACATATTTATGATATTTTGGTGAATGGAAGTCCTGACAACACTTTTTGCACTGGCAATAGAAGATGGCTTCTTCCTCAACAAGCTCTTGCTCAGTGCTGTATAGCTGAGTATGGGACATTTAGAATGGAAGAAGGTTAGTTTCCTGTCCAACTTCACCCTTGCTCATTCAAAGAACTGTACAGCAAG
This sequence comes from Plecturocebus donacophilus, assembly GCA_004027715.1. NCBI lineage: Eukaryota > Metazoa > Chordata > Mammalia > Primates > Pitheciidae > Plecturocebus > Plecturocebus donacophilus. The sequence goes on from PVKP010016503.1 coordinate 28,505, forward strand.
ACTTAAGAAGCCTTAAATAAATATATCACAGCTATATCCTTCTTTAAAATGATGTGCTTGTTCAGGCATCATTTTAAAGGATCATTATGTAGCTGAATGGACTATAATATAAAGTTTTGCTTCTAATACTATTAACTAATTATTTCTGTCAATTGTCAATAAATGCCCATAAGTTTATATAACATTGTAAATGATCACATTTATTGAGAGTGATCCCCAGGCCTCACCTCTTACTAACTAGTTTTAAGTTCATTTCATTTCTTCACTTTTGATCTAGAAAGACATTTAATACATTTTCATGTTTTCTACTGGTTAGATACTGTGGACACATTTTCCTTCCATTTATATCTCATTTTCATTTTCAACCTGAACCATTTCTCATTCATTGACCTCATTCAGAATGGTCTCCTATTTTAGGAGCAGTGATAATAATAAAGCTGAAAATTCATTTGGAGGCACATATTCTGAACACTTTACTTGATCAATAGAATAAAAGATTTTTGTTTATTATGTCTTTCCTTTTCTCTACACACATTACAGCAGAAGAGAGCAAAACTTGTAACTCTGATGTTACAATGGTAATCCTTTCCAAGGCAATTCAACAAGACTATGAAGAAGCTCCTCTATGAGAAAGTTGTATTTTGAATGAGCTGAGCTGCTAACAAAGGCCAAGGGGAAGAGTCTGGGGAGAGAGCTTTTATCAGACGCTATCATGTGTTAACGCTAAGTGTAAACTAAATGTTTCAATCACTGAATAATGATGGAGGAGAGTGAGCCATTTGTATAGGCATAAGAAAAACCAAGAAGACTCTTGAAGACCCGTAGAAAATTGCAGTGAGTGAACCCAGCCTTGCCAAAGGTCTAACTGGCTTTTGAGAAACCAACTGTAAGTCTAGGCTGCAGCATTCAGTGAAGAACTTTTTCTCTTTTAACCCAAAGTTATTTTTATTTAAACTCCAAAGCTTGGAAGGAAAAGCTCTTAGTAGCAAACTCCATGTTTTAATCACCTTACCTAAATACACTTTTCTTTCTCTCAAAACTTTTCTTCAATTTGATGCAGTCAATAACTCAGATAATTGTTTTAGATAAAGAAGTTTCAGAGATACAGATTTCAGTTAACATGGTCATTGGTAAAGACAGCCAAATTCTTATTAGCTAAGGAGCTTGAGTTATTGTGAATTTTAATAAAGAACATAAATAAGAATACATATTAGACATCAGAAATGTTTGCATTTTGGTTGTTTTGCTATTTTTCCCTTGCTTTTCCTGAACCTTGAATATAGTGGCTTATAGTCCTTCCTTCAAAGCACATTGAAATCATTGCTGTGTACAATGTCCTTCTCTTACATTATTTTATTTTGCATCCGCGTTTCTAAGACTACAAATTTCCCATGCCTCTTTACTCTCCTGCAGGCACCTGAGTTTTAATGTATCTTTATAAAATATATCATGCTACATTATATATGATTATGTTTTAATTTATATAATTATAATGGTCTAAAATTAATTCATTTCATTAAAGAACATTTTTATAATCAAGCCATATTGTTATTGGTACATTTAATTTATAGCCTCTATTTGCTTCATAACACCCCAAATTATTCACAAACACTTTATCTCTCCATTCTCTTCATAATAGCCATCCAGGTCATAGCTTGCATTAATACAGACAACACCAAAATACATATCCCTGTACATGTCTGTTATAGACTTGTGTGAAAATGTCTCTGTAATGCATGCTGAGGAGGGAGATCTCTGAGTCAAATGACACATTTACACCCAATTTTATTAATTGTAATCAAATTATTTTCTATGTCATTTTGTGTTCCCATCACTGGGAATTAATATACCAGTTTCACCCTATGTTTGCTCACAATTGATATTATGTCCTTTTTTGCTTTTTTTCTGCCAACCTGATAGGTTTAAAGGAGTTTGTGAATGGAAGACAGAAAATTACATTAATTATACATACAAATGTAAAAGCTTAATGCAATATTTCTAACTTTATTTAAGTCACAATATGTAAGTTAGAATTCTTTGGTTACAGTAAAAAAATTTATTTGGAATAACTTTTATTTTTAACGTAATCAAAGTAGAAGCTGAGAAAATCAGTTTGAAAAATGACAAAAACAGAAGAGAAATCTAGAGATTGGGGTAGCAGAAGACGATTGACAGCTTCTTTAAGATTCTCTTAGCAGAAGAATGACCTCTAACTATTGCCAGTCTTAGACTGGGTCACCACTCTAAAGAATCATATCTCAAAGAGAAATTGATTGGCCCATTTTGGGACACACACACAAGAATAAGGCCCTTTTATTGATGATGCTCTCAAGTCTGTACCCACTAGTGTGTGACTCAAGCAAAATTAGAGTACTACTACTGGAATAATGAGAAACAGATGATGGAGTTTAAAAAATAAAAAACAGGCTGGGCATCATGACTCATGCCTGCAATCCCAGCACTCTGGGAGGCCAAGGAGGGCAGATCACAAGGTCAGGAGCTCAAGACCAGGCTGGCCAATATGGTTAAACCTCATCTCTACTAAAAATACAAAAATTAGCCGGGTGTGGTGGTGGATGCCTGTAGTCCTGACTACTTGAGAGGCTGAGGCAGGAAAATTGCTTGAATCTGGGAGCCAGAGGTTGCAGTGAGCCAAGATCACATCTCTGTACTCCAGCCTGGGTGATGGAGACTCCGCCTCAAAAAAAATTTTTTTTTAATTAAAAAAAAGAAAAACACAAAGAATACATAAAGCTTAAAGAGAATGTACAAATAATACTTAAATGACTCCATTGGAATTTGCTGAGTGCTTACAAACTCTCTGTGCTTTGAGAATTCAAAGTAGACAGTCTGATATCTGGAGAACTTAAGATCTTTTTGAGTGGCATGTAATATCTAATGAAACATGCTTGGTAAAGCGACATGATTCACCAAGTTTAAGTTTTAATTTTGTAACAGTAAGTTTATCATTAATTTTTTTTGTATTAGCACTATTAGGGATGAACCCGTGGGCTTCTTTCATTTGTGAAATAGCCTCCTTTTTGTAGACTGCCCACTCATATTTGACTTTAGTCTTAAACTCTTTCCAAGTAGCAGGGTGAATGTCACATCTATATAGATTAGATGTTTATATGCTTCTGAGAGCAGTATGACAAAACAAAACATACAAACAAAATAAGTTTTGATTTAGACATTTGTTTAAACACAAAGGGGAGCACAAGCTCTTACTAGATGGCTCTATTTGACAGACCAATGAGCAGCAAATTCTGAATAACAGAGGAAAATGATATAGAAACTGTGGGTTAATGATCTCTGAATCACCATCTCATAAATGGCATGCTCATCTCAATTTTATTTATGAATCTCTTCCTAATCTAGGCAGAGAACTGAAAATGAAGGTCCCAGGATCTTGTCAAATGAGTTATGTATCTAAAGTTAGAGTAACTCTGTTATTTAGAGCAGTGAGCCCTTGAAAAAGACACTTTACCTTCTTTCCAAGCCCAGATTCTCTCCTCTGCTCTACCCTCACTCAGTGTTGCTGGGAGGTGCCAATGAGTTAATGAAAGCAGTTGTATTTTGCTGACAGAACAGTGAGGATTAATATTAGCTCTGATGATAAATATGAACTTCTGTTAATAAATTCAAAGAGTTCCCTGTGTGATTGGAGATCATGATTGTCACATATCCCATAACACAAGTAGTATTCATGGATACATGTCATTAAAAGACATTTTGTGAATTATGAAAGACTCAAGAATTAGAAGAAGAAATAGTTGCAGCTGGATTAGATGAGACAACTTCATAAGAGAAATGGGAATTTTATTAAACCTTAAAATATTGAGCAAGATAAGACAGAAGGTGCAAAATAAGGACAGTGATGTGGGACAGAGCTTGAGGATTTTTATGTCTATAGCTATTACAGTTAACAGTTCATCACAGTTAGTGAACGTAGATGCTGTCATTAGGAAGTATATTGTTTTCAATTTATAAAAGCTTCTCCTGTTTCTAGGAAGACAACGCCCCATAGTCAGATACAAGAAACTCATATTCTCCTAAGGGATCTTCTTTTCCCATCCTACTTATCACCTGAAGTTCTTGGGAAAGCCAGGATGGAGATTGGGGAGTGAGATTTCTTTGTGTTGTCAGATAGATACTTCCTGATGGAATAGTCACCTTAGATTAACCTTCTCCAAAACACTTGATAAGAAGATTTATAAGTCTAAACAGATTGCCTAGATTCTGGCAAACAGATTGGAGGAAAAATAATATCTAGCCTTAAGCTTAGAAATGAAAGCTGGGCATGATGACACACCTGTAGCTCCAGCTACCTGGAAGGCAGAGGTGAGAGGATCATGTGTGGTCAGGAGTTTGAGGCTGCAGTAGTGAGCTATGATTGCACCACAGCACTCCAGCCTGGGCAATAGAGTGAGATCTTATCTCATAATAAAAGCAATGAGTAACTATGGTTATGATAAAACAAGAGTCAGCACTTTATATATGGTCCACAAGTCAAAACTCAAAATTCCATATTTGTACGATAGGTAATTGTGGAATCCAAATTTGTATCATCTATGTTGTATCAGAATCCCGAGATCAGAAACTAACGTTAAAAAAACTGGTTGAGGACCAATCAACATTTTGATTCTCAAAATAATCAAATGAAAACCACTTTCTAGATACTTCCATAATCCCTGTACATGGGCACCCATGGAGAGCAAAAATATTTTGGTGAAGATAACAAAGAAAAATTGCAAACCAATCCTCCTTAAAGGAGAGTAAGAAAATAAAAATATGAGAGAATTAGTATCTCATAAACTTAAGAAAAATCTGAGAATGACTGTAAAGTAAGTATAATTAAAGTAAGTAGAGATAAAAATGTAAACTATAATAAAATTGCTGAAGTCGCTACAAAACAAAATAATTACATTGAAAGAGAAACAAATTTAGCCTTGAAGTGAAAAATTTAGTCATGAAATTATGAAAGAAATATACAAAAATCACAAATGTATAAATTTGCTCACAAATTTTAAAATTATTTAAGCAACCTGTAAATATAAAGAATACTATAGTGTGTAAATTGTTTTAATCTTATATTTTGATCCATTTTAAGACGTGTGTGAAAGAGCAAGAGAGAGAGTTTTAAGTACAATATTTGTCATATTAAGGTTTTATCTATACTATGAAGTTTTTATGTAATAGCAATTGACAGTGAATATCTTCTGATATTAGCTCACATAAACTTTGCTCATTTGTTTTAAAAATTGCACAATAATTTATTTGGATTTTCTTCTATTAATAAGCTGTTACTTCTTGATATCATAAGCAATATTGCAAGATTGCACAACACTTTGTGCAGACATTTTTGTGCTTTGCTAAAGGTGAATATACTGGAAGAATAATCATTTGTCAAAGAATATGT
>PVKP010016503.1:34023-48132 GCA_004027715.1 Plecturocebus donacophilus
AAAAAAAAAAAAAAAAAAAAAAAAAAAAAAAAAAAAAAAAAAAAAAAAAAAAAAAAAAAAAAAAAAAAAAAAAAAAAAAAAACAAAAGAAAGAAAGAAAGAAAGAAGAGAATTAAAAAGGATTCCAGGTCCCAAAGTAATTTGAGAAGATACCAAACCAAATAAACTTAAAGTCTTCCAGCTTTGGCATGGCAGAGTTGATGATGATTGAAGAATGAAGCCAGAAATCCCCTCTTCTCTGTGTCTCTGATTGAGTGTCTGTGGTTTAAAAACTACTAAGCCAGCTCTCTAAAAAGTGCCTTTTAGCACCTACCAGTTAATCTATCAGCCATGTGTCTTTGGGCTTTTCTGCTACCTTCTCTGCTCTGTTCAGTTCAGTAAGCTCCAGAGAGCCTTCTCCCCGACCATTATCACCAATGTACTTTGAGTCCTGCACCCGCATCTCGTAGTCCAGACAAAAGGGACTCCTGCTTTGCCATCATGGATAGTTTCACACTAGTTAAAGCCAACCAGCATTCCTCCAAGGAGAAGCTTATCTAAGGGTGGTTTAGGAACCAATAAAGGATGGCAAATCACTTTGTGGAAATTGCTTATTAATTACTTATTCATTGGCAATATGACTGCAATCCAGCAGGTGTCTTGATAGGATAAAGATGACTTGATAAGTGGATTTTGTTCCCTGTCTATAACACATGTTCAGCATATCCCTCCCAAAATCCACCTGAAATTACCTAACTTGAAACAGCTATGAGAAAGAACTAGTCCATCTCCTGTAGGATGGGTAATCTTGGTTAAAAAAAATGTTGTTATTCATGTATTCATGTATTGAGTGATTCTCTTCATCTGCTGATACTGTTTATGGAAGAAACAGGAAAAATGACTAATTAAGAAGAGGAAAAAGCAAAACAATCTGATGTGAGATCATAATTTAACCTTTCTTCCTTCACTGACTTCCTGGAAGGAAGACAGTGTGGTATTATGAGAAAAATAAATAAATTTTGAACAGGCTGACCTGGGTTTGACCTAAAATGCCACCAGTTATTGGCTGCATGACCCCCAAAATCAATTAACCTCTCTGAACTTCAATTTCTTCATATGCAAATATTGAGATATTAAAATCTTGAATGATAAATGAAAATACAATGTGTGTGCCTGGAAAATTGTCAGTTTTTTATAAATGACAGAGAAGATGGTCATTATGCAGCAAACTGTTCTTTGAAGTGTCCTAGAAAGCAAATCTCCAACTATCTGGGGCATGAGGGCATTTGGCAGTTTACAAACTGTCCACAGACCCATTTACATATTGTTTCATTGCAGAAGTTTGGAGTGATTAATTCAGATACTAGTCAATAACCTTATCAACCTACCCCCAGAATTGAAAGGCTTCTTAAATAAATGAACTGCAAATTCATTCAAGCTTTAGAGACATAGAACTTGCTTCTTTTTCCTTTAACCTGATCATTAGAATCATGGCCATGAATAAAATAAAATTGGGGGCCAGGCACAGTGGCTTATGCCTGTAATCCCTGCACTTTGGGAGGCCAAGGTGGGAGGATCACTTGAGGTCAGGAGCTGTAGACTACCCTGGCCAACATGGCAAAACCATGTCTCTACTAAAAACAAACAAACAAAAAAAAAACAAAAAAATTAGCCAGGTATGGTGGCATGTGTCTGTAGTCCCAGCTACTCAGGAGGCTGAGCCAGGAGAATCACTTGAGCCTGTGAGGTGGAGGTTGCAGTGAGCCCAGATGACACCACTGCAATCCAACCTGGGTGACAAAGTGAGACTCCATGTCAAAAAATAAATAAAATAAAATAGCATATGTAAGAAATCCTTCTTAAGCTCTGAATTGTTCCCCAATATACTTATGATAATAATAGCATCCCAGCATCTTAGATTTGAAAGAATCTGATTATTAGCAATTACTTAGTGTCTATACATAAGAAGCAAAGGAAACATGGGCAATAATACTCTAGTTCTTAGCTTGATATATTCCTAATTTAATACTTTAAGTTCTACCAGAAAAGAAAAAAAACAGGTGAAAATGGTAATATTTTTCTTCTTTCTTTCCTCTCCAGTATCATTTTCTTTCTTCCATACTTCTGATGCTCCTTTTTCTTTTTCATGGAGTTGAAATTGTTTTGTTAAAATCCAAAGGAGACATAGGAACAAAATAATTCAGTGATTTTTGGCTTGTAAAACATTTCACACTCATTTTTGTTTATGATCCAAGTTCTTACCATCTCTCTAGCCTAATCTTCCACCATTTTCCTATGCAGGCTATTTGATTTGTGAGGATAGAAAGGGTTCTTGGTCTATCAAACATTACATTATAATAAATCCCTCCCAAGCTCTGAAGTCAGATAGGCAATAAACTTCATTCCAAGTTCCCTGAATCTCATTCATGGTTAGTTCAATGTAAAACACAAAATCCAGAAGGAGACAGCATCTGTGGACCAATGTAAAATCTGAGGCAAGAGAAAAGGCAATGTTGATCCCCAAAGCAGGGAGAAATTATGAGAAACATACACTGTTTAGTAGGAGACATGTTCCCCCACACTCTCTATGAGGGATGAGGATTGGAGCTGAGAATACCTGCTTTCCTACTGTTCTTTCTAATGAAACAGAAAGAGGAGGAAAAGAGAGAGAGGCACCAGACAGATGGTGATGGGGCAGAGGGCAATGAAGAATTGAGGGGAAAACATGCTAACAGAGGCACAGCTATAACTTTAAATTCGGGAAGAGAAGCTCCTGAAGTTTCTGGAAATGCCTGGGTCCAAGACCCAAGAAACATTGTAAAAAGAAAGTAAATTCAAATACACACCCTGGAGGGCCTTGGGGATTGGATGACGAGTTTAGCTGCATCAGGGGGTAAGGAGAAAGGAGATCTGGACTCTGAGAATGGTCCTCTCATTCATGAACAGTGTGACCAGGAATGTTGATAAACACTGGAGACCTTTGTTTGTTCATCTGTGAAAGGTGAGGGAGAACCTAGGTAGGCTGAAATAGTTTTGAAATCTTACAGCTGAGGTGGAGCATCCAAATAGGTGGAAACTCAGGACAGGAGGAAGCTCAGGTTTGTAGACAGCATGATCAACTTAGCTGTGACAAGAGCCCTCATGTCTGGAAAGGGCTCTGTAGTTGACACTGGAATAGTGGAAAGAAAGCTGGACTCTCTGCTTTGATCTCTACCAGAAACTAGCTAGTCCCTTGACTGGGCTTCACCGTTCTTTCCTCATACATGCAATGTACATGTGGGTTTCTGTGCGGAGGTAAGGAGATGGGAGGTAGATGAGTTGAACCACATCTTTATAGCCTACTCTAATGCCTCTAGGGGCAAGGCAGCTTGAAGAGAGGCAAGGTGGGACTAAGGATAACCAGGAATGTCATGCCCTTCCTAAAAGAGGTGGTTTATATGACTGTTCCCAATAATGTGGGTTCATGAGAGTCAAACATGACTAGATCTTCTAATGTTTTCAAGAGAAGTTTGAATTCCTGATTTGCATGCAAAATGCAATGGCTAAACAAACCCTCAGTAAGGATTTCAACTTAACAGAGTATGACTGGAGCTGCCAGGTTGCAGCATGCAACATCAGAAATACATACTCCTTCGACATGGCTATTCCATGTTCTCAGATTCTGGGGTTTTATAATAGAGGGAATGGTGAATTCTTAGGTAAGAAAATAAAAGAAACAAAAGTAAATGATAGATGGAGTGAAGGAGGGAAGATGTTTAATGCCATTTGCTCTTCTGGCTTTGCTTCTGCTCCCACGTTTGATTGGTTTAAGCCTCCCATTCCAGTCCAAAGCTACTAGAAGCAGTGCCTCGTTAATGCCACTCACGTCCCGTCTCTTCTATCCTTGTCTATGTCCTTTCCCTCCCACAGCCTCTCCCCACCCCATTTTTAAGTCCATCACTGTTTCTCATTCCATCTCTCTGCTTTTTGTCCTTGTTCCTCCAGACTCAGAGCCCTGGGGTGGCACCACCCCTGGTATCTGAAGGCAAGTGAATTTCTACTGTATGAGAAGTTAAAAGTATTTCTGTGGTGGGGATATTTAATCATTTGAATCCTTGATAGGAATAGTTCTTTTTATGTCTTCCAGTAATAAATCCAGCCTGTATCTTATCACTGATCGCAGAGAGAAGAGAATTAACCAGCTGAGAGTGTGACTAGAAATGAAACCCACAGAAAAGGGAGTGAATAAGAGACCACTTTATCTATGTGCGCACAAAGCACGAGGACACAGAATCAGTGTACAATGAAGAAAAGCGCTATTCTTGGGCACTCCTTCCTCATCAATCTGCAACACCTCTTAAAATGCTTGAGTTTTTTTCCTGTTTCTAAAATCATCTTATTTTCTCCTTTATCATTCTTACTCTACCTCCATGGAACTTTCTGGTTATTACCCTCTTCTTGCTGAGACAGATCTCCTTAATCATGTTTCCTTGTTTGCTTACTTTTTCTAGCTTCTGCCTGTCTCTAAAAATGTTTTGTTGTTGCTTTTTGCTTCTCCACCAGATAGTACACTATGTACAGTCAGAGGAGTGTGTGCCTCATTTGCCACTGTACCCTCTGTGTTTATGGTATGCATGGCACATAGTGGGTTCTCAGTATTCTGCCTAAACTTGCCTCACTATTATACACACACAAGCAAAATAGGTACATTGATGATCTTCTCACCTTTCTCTCTCAGCTTATCAAGAATACATTGTACTTCTAAAAATGCTATATCTAACATACATAGCTTACCCTTTCTAAGCCCTTTGAAGGTGGATGCCAAGCTCTACATTTCCAGCTGCACTGGAACAGCTGTTAATTCATAACAGAGACTCATTTTTATACCAAATTTCTTGGGAGTAAAATTACTCAGATTCTAACCCAAGCTGTTAACCTTTCATCATCTGTGTTTACTTGGCCAAGGTATTAGGACCCTTTGAAGCTCAGTTTTCCCTTCTCCAACATGAAAGCCTAGATCATTGATATGATTTGGTTTGTGTCCCCACCCAAGCCTCATATTGAATTGTAGTTCCCGTAACCCCCATGTGTCATGGGAGGGACGAGGTGGAATCAGGAGAACAGCATGGGGAAATCATGGAGGTGGTTTTCCCCATGCTGTTCTCATGAAAATGAGTAAGTCTCACAAGATCTTATGCTTTTATAAGCATCTGGCATTTTCCCTGCTGGCACTCATTCTCGCTTGCCTGCTGCTATGTAAGATGTGCCTTTGATTTTCTTTTGCCTTCTACCCTAATTGTAAGGCTGCCCCAGCCATGTGCAACTTTGAATCCATTAATCCTCTTTTTCTTTATAAATTACCCATTCTGGGGTATGTCTTTATTAGCAATATGAGAACAAACTAGTACAATGACATTTCAAATCTACTTACATCTTCAGGGTTTTTGCTTTTTGTTTTTGTTTTGAGATGGAGTGTCATTCTGCCACCCAGTCTAGAGTATAGTGGCGTAATCTCGACTCACTGCAACCTCTGCCTCCCGGGTTCAAGCAATTCTCCTGTCTCAGCCTCCCAAGTAGCTGGGACTACAGGTGCATACCACCATGCCTGGTTAATTTTTGCATTATTTTGTAGAGATGAGGTTTCACCATATTGATTAGGCTGCTCTGGAACTCCTGACCTCTGGTAATCTACCTGCCCTGACTTCCCAAAGTGCTGGAATTACAGGCGTGAGCCACAGCGCCCAGCCCAGGTTTTCTAATTCTGTTTGAATATTTTTTTAGTCTGAACTCCAGATAATTCCTTCTAAGAAAAAAAAAAAAAAAAAACATATGACCCTGCTTCATTGTTGAAAAGTGTAATGTACTTAGGACCAGGAAGAGAAAACAGCCTTAAATGCAATGTACTATTAAGTCATGAAGTAACAGCCATCCCTTACATAAATATCCTAATAGGAAGAAATGCTGCCATAAACAGCAGAGAAGCTGGAACTATGGAAGCATGTAGGGGCTGAGAAGACATCAGAAACCAAATCTATGACCTCTCTTGAAGTCATGTTCCTTTCATGGCATTCAGTCTTTCTCATAAAGTGAAACCTTAAAAAACAAATCTTGACAACTTTCTTTGGAATATGACACTTTAGGACTGGACAAGAGCAGCTTAAGAGGAAATGGAGTCTAAATTGGAGAAGAATTAAAAGTGAGTTATTTGGGTATGTGCAACATAAAGTAAGCTGTGTTGAAAAGGAGGTTGCAAGTTGGAGTTTCAGCCTCCATCACCTAACACAAGAATACAAACACTGCCTCCATCTTTATCTGCACTTCTCTAAACCTCTTTTTCTTTCCCATATTTGCATTTGTCTTTCTACTGTTCTTGTTTTCCTCTCCTCCTGTCTTGCAGAAATTTTGGCATGTTGTTTATTTCTAATACTTGAAAAAAAAGGAATTTTTTATTTCAGATGCATATTCTCCTTTACTGTCAACACACTTAAAAGAACATGTTCAATACATCAAAGGTACCAACTAATTTAAGAAAAAAATATATAAAGTAGACAAATGCATCTTTCCAGATATGTTTTTCTTCTCTGATTAGAAAAAAAGTGCATATAATTATGCAATGATGCATTTCAAAGCCTACATTTCTGTGTTTCTTGTTTCTTTCCCCAGTCAATATTATCTGTTTCTAAAGTGACACTTCTTGTGATAGCAAGACATCAAAATCCATTCAAATGGGTAAAAAGGTAGTGTTTTTATGGTCACACAATAGATTGTTATATGTCAACTAAAACAAACAATAAACAATAAACAGCAATATGCACTGCTTTGACTTATAAACAATGCAAAGTTTAATGAGATTTTACTCTGCTTTTTTCCACCCTACCCCAACTTCTTTGCATTCCACCACAGCACTCAGCAGATCCTGTGAGAAAAGTCAGCCTAGCATTTGGGGTACTTCCAGATTCTCTTCCCTCATGCTAACCCATGTGGCTGTAAAAAGTTCCACTGCTTTCCCCGCTTCCTCCCTCCACCACCCCCCATCCTTAGAAAAGTCTCTCTGTCTATTGCAAGCTTTATGCTCAGCCTGTGCATAGACTCAAAAAATGCTCTCAGTGAATAATGCAAGTCTACACACTTAGGAAGAGTCTTTTCTATTTGGATTTCAATTCTTCTATACTCTCTACCTAAACACATTTCTGATCACTTTTTTTTTTTTTAGGACTTAGTTTCACTCTTGTTGCTCAGGCTAGAATGCAATGGAGTGATCTTGGCTCACCACAAGCTCCACCTCCTGGGTTCAAGCGATTCTCCTGCCTCAGCCTCCCGAGTATCTGGGATTACAGGCGTGTGCCACCATGCCCAGCTAATTTTTAAATGTTTTTATGGAGACGGGGTTTCTCCATGTTGGCCAGGCTGGTCTGCAACTCCTGACCTCAGGTGATCCACCCGCATCGGCCTCCCAAAGTGCTGGGATTACAGGAGTGAGCTACTGTGCCCAGCCTCTGATCACTTTTTAAAAATATATTACTTTTATAACATTTGTTTCCCACCCCCAAGTGGTTACATCAAGAACAATAGTTGGCTGCTACCTTCTGCTCCTTAACCAGAGGTAGAAATATTATCAGTTTTGAGTTTCAGTTCTTCTACTTACTAACTCTATACACTTAGGCAAAAATCTATGAACTTCAGTTCCTCATCTTGAAAACGGAGATGGTAAGCATACCTCCTCCGTAGCACTAGTAGGAAGATTCAATGCAATAGCTTCTCAATAATGGCTGGCATATGATAAGAATTTTAAAAAAATGGTATCTATAGACTTATTGAGATTTTGTACAACATAAAAACTCTAGAGTTTAGGAGCCTGCTCTAAAGTGAGAGCACAAAATTGCAAACATCAAATACAGAATAATAATATCCAGTTAGAAAAAAAAGAACTCATAATCAACTTAAATTTTTAGAGTCCCCAAATCAAGAAAACAATGTAAATCTGTTTTATAAAATAATTAACTTTCTGACATACTTCTGTGATAACATTTTCTTATTTTTTCTTTTGATTTCATTTGATTATGTCTTTCTATGACAGTGCTATTGTAATATTCTCTAAAGACAGAATAAAAAGTAATTTGATCTTTTCTCTAATAATGTTGCTTACAATTTATTTTTTATTAAAGATAGTTGAGGGAAATGCCTTTGGGAAATTTCACTAATTTTTGTAATATCATGTAAATTTTGTTAAGATTGTGATCAAATTTGTGCAAATCGTTAGACAGTGTTATTGTATATGAGCTGTAAAATTTAAAATAATTTTAGATTCCCTTCAAAAGAACTTAATCGGCCAGGCACGGTGGCTCACGCCTGTAATCCCAGCACTTTGGGAGGCCGAGGCGGGTGGATCACAAGGTCAAGAGGTGGAGACCATCCTAGCCAACATGGTGAAACCCCGTCTCTACTAAAAGTACAAAAAATTAGCCGGGCGTGGTGGTGCGTGCCTGTAGTCCCAGCTACTCGGGAGGCTGAGGCAGGAGAATTGCTTGAAACCAGAAAACGGAAGTTGCAGTGAGCCAGGATCCCACCACTGCACTCCAGCCTGGCCATAGAGTGAGACTCTGTCTCAAAAAAAAAAAAAAAAAAAAAAAGACTTAATCTACATTTTTTGATTTTGCAACATGAAGAACATTTCTGAAAGCCATTTCTACACTAGAATGACTAGCAGTAGCTTATATATGTACAAAAGTGACTCTGAACCATGTAAACGTATTTTATTTAAAGCCAATCACTGTGTATCACCAATTAAACTTCTGATTATCCAGATTCCAATAATGTTCATGCTACACAGCATATTTGGGTTGCTATAACAAAAATATTATAAACTGGGTGGTCTATAAACAACAGACTTTTTTTTATACTTCCAGAAGCTGGAAAGTCCAAGATCAAGGCACCAACAAATGTGGTGTCTAGAAAGGGCCTGTTCTCCATAGATGGCACTTTCTAGCTGAGTCCTTACATGGTGGAAAGGACAAGGCAGCTCTCTGAAGCCTCTTTTATAGGGGTTTTACCCTCATGACCTCATCACCTCCCAAAGTCTCCACCTCCTAATACCATCACCTTGGGGGTTAGGATTTCAACATGTGGATTTTGAAAGGACACAAACATTCAGACCAGAGCACCGGCCAACATGAGAGGAGTCCATACATAATGAAACTCGGAGTGGAAAGGGCTCTTTGAAACAACTGCTGTTACAATTTAATGTTGAACATTTTATAGTGAAATATACGACCATGTGAAAAATGCACAGACCTTAGCTGAACTCATGCAAGAGTGCAGCACTGAAATTTAAGCTTCAAGAGCTTCTCAGTAAACCCACTTTGCTTAGCCACTATTATTCATGGCGTTTTCTTCCCTGAGGGAAACAGATCTTCCCCTGCCTGTGTCACCCAGCCTATTCAGGCCCTGCCAGCTCCTGGCTTTTTTTGCCCAGCTGTTTGTACTGCTGCAGCATTTTCTGATGTGTGTTATCTGAAACACTGGTCTCTAGATCTGTATTGTCCACATGTGGTTATTTACACTTATTTAAAACAGAATTAATTTGAATGAAATTTAAACTCAGTTTTTTAGTTTTGCTGGCCTATTTTCACGGGTCTAGTTGCTACATGTGGCTAGTGGTCATCATGATGAGTTAGAGCAGATACACAACATGCTTATCATCACAGAAAGTTCTATAGGACAGTGCCATTCTGTATACATCCAGCAAATATGAGTTTGTGTCAATGTCAAGTAGTTTTGTGAGGTGTTGCATGCAACATATTCCTTTGATATTAGTGATATTAAAACATAAAAAATTCTGCCATGAAAAAAAAATCCATGTAACTCAGCGTTTCTTAAAGCTACTGCATGATTATGTTCTTCTTACCTTCTTTTGTGTTTTTGTTTTTGTTTTGCTTCTTAGTCATACTGCCTACTGCCTTGCCTCACAACACAAATATAAAAATAAATGAAAGGAAATCTGTTAAATGACTTCCCAGGATAAAACTGTTTACAGTCATTATATTATGTAGCCCTCAAAATAATTGTATATAGATAAGTTAATACGTTTGTTTTACGTAAGAGGAAATAGGGTTTTCTGAGTTAAGAAACTTGCTTAAGTTCACAGAACAAATAAGCAATCGAACTGGAACCTGCCCCCTGTGTCCTTGGCAACTCTCTACTCTGCCTTCTTCTGTCATGGTTGATTAAATGTTAGTATGGGTACTGTTGCAGGCCATACAATCAATCCAATGGGTAGCATCTATGTTTTGGGGCTGCCTCACAGAGCCCCAAACCAGGTCTTGATGGTTCTGTCATTGGTAGTGGTGGTAGGGTAGACAGGAGGAAAAGAGGTAGTTTTAGAACAAATTTGATGTTACTAACATCTTCTTACCCTCTTTAAATGTTTTACAATTTATAAAGTATGTGTGCTTCCAGATGTTAGAGCATTGGATCCAATTTTATGCAGTAAAGTTTAGAAACTATTATAATACCACTCTGTAGCCTCGTATCATAGGAAGTGTCCCTGAACAGGTTGAAACATATAAAGGAGAAATCTAAGAATAGCAATGCAATTATGTGCTCTAAAAAGAAATTTTAAAATTCTAAATGAGTAGTCTGAAAACTTGGAATTGGTCTTGTCATACCAATGATTCTTTGGTTACCCACTCAGAGACAGAATGTGGGATGGAATAAAGCATGTGATTTACCACTAGGATTGTTGCAATTATTGCCATCTCTTTGTCTTGATGTTTCTTATCAGGACCTATAAGAACTCCTGCACCCAAAGATGATTTATTAATTTTATAAAAGTAGATTGTTGGATGGCAGTATTTCTCAGGTTTGGTTCACAAAGAAAAATAGTGAAATTAAAAGTACATAAGATTAAAAGCCTAAAGACCAGATTATGTTTTGCATCTAAAATAGTCTAACCAATAAAATTAGTCCAACTTGTTCAAAATTTCTGTTAACAAACAACCTCCCTCTCCCCCACAACTCTCCCCCACCCCCACAGACATTCTTCTTCTTCAGGCTTGAATGTTTATCCCTGGAAGGTAAAGGGGAATGGTGTGTACAGTGAAGAGTAAAGAACTATATAAATGTGATATATCTTTATTCTCCATATTTCTGTTTCCCTCTTCTCTTTTTCTCTTTGGCACTAGAACTCAAATCAACACTGTCAGGAAGGTGGATTGCCTACGGGCAAAAAGTCCTGGTTACATGGGGTTTTAGCATGACCTGTATTTGACACAACTTGCCTTGGGCGATAAGTTTGGCCATGACCAATGCAGTATGTCTCTTCAAGCCCATAGGGAGATTTTTTTTGAAAGACGGAAATTGCTCCTTCTGTACCACCTGCCTACACTTGAGCAGTTTTGTTGTTTGCAAGGTTACTTGTCTAGGGAAATATGAAATTGCCAAAAAAATAATGTGGTACTGGCAGATTGAGAGTGAAAGAACTGTGTATGTGTGTGTGTGTTTGTGTGTGTGTATTGAGACTACATGTGTGTATGTGCTTTTACAAGAGGGAACATTGTGATTCCTTTGTTCTAAAGGGCAGTTCTCTTTAGAAATGGCCAATCAGTCACTGTCACTGCGCAAGGAGAAGGTGGGGAGGTGGTGGTGTGATGGGGACATGCCAAGTTTGCCCAGAATACTCATTGCACAGGATGATCCCCACAGCTGTTGTGCATCCAATGTAAATACGGACAGCCCCATTCATCATAGGGCTCCCTTCCGCAGTACACGTCCAAAGTACAGCAATGATTTAGTGCCTGCAGCTGGAACTATACTATGTTTCTCGAAACAGTGGCGTTTAAAAATTAGGAGGTGGAAATGGAGAGGAGGCAGGGGTTAGAGGGAGGGAGGAACCGATCTCAGGTTTCTGAGAAGAGGGGAGAAGGGCAACAAGGGTGAGCACTCCAGTGAAGTCTCCCATGCCTTTACTTTACCTTTAGTTTTCTTCTCAAATTCATTGGCTTTTGTGTAACTCAAGCTCAAACTTTGGAACCAGACTTGCCTCTGCCTTACTGTTTGCTGTGGCCCTGGTGGCATGTGCATTGTGGGTTTCAGGACTTCTTCTTTATATGATGTTGATCCAAATCTTTTGGAAACTACTGTGTGAACAAACAATATACAAACCCAGCAGAACGAGAAAACAAAGAGCTCATTTTTTTTCTAGATATGCATATTTATCATTCATTCATTTATTTAACAAGTAGCTTATGGCATCTACTACATGCCAGGTTCTCTGCAGATTACTACAAGTATATAGGGTCCAGCCCTACAG
Organism: Plecturocebus donacophilus; assembly: GCA_004027715.1. Taxonomy (NCBI): domain Eukaryota; kingdom Metazoa; phylum Chordata; class Mammalia; order Primates; family Pitheciidae; genus Plecturocebus; species Plecturocebus donacophilus. Next base: position 46,288 of record PVKP010016503.1, read on the forward strand.
GGTTCTGTGAGCCACTCCTGGCTGGTGCGGAGATGAGAAATTGTAGAAAAAAAGACAAAAGACACAGAGAAAAGAGAGTTTGGGCCCAGGGGTCCACTGCTACCCAAATACGGAGATCAGCAGTGGCCCCTATGCTCTCACTTTTATTGAGTTGCAAATCTGGGGGCAGGGTAGGTAGGGTGAGGCAGTGATAGGGTCAAGTACATTGCATGTCATTCAGGTCGGGGCTTAGGAATTTCTGACACCCGAAGTGAAGTAAGGAGCATAATGTGCCAGCACCTTTTCCTACTTATCAAGAAAGAACTAAAACAGTAAGATTTATATTACTATTACTGATTATCTTTTCTAAGACAAAAGGAACCAGGTGCAGAAGCGGAACATGATAGAAGACATGGAACGTGACCACTGAAGCACAGCATCACATAGAGACAGCTAAGCCCCCAGATGTCTGTGGGCCTCCCTGACAGCCGTCAGGCCTTACCATAAGAGCTTGGAGAAGCGGAGTTTTCTCCAAACTCCCCCAGGAAGGAGATGTCTCGGCCATTTTGGACATCTCCTTCCCTAGCTGGCTAAACAGTGGGTGCTTTCCCAGCACTGGCACTGCCACATAGCCGGGGCGCCCTCCAGCAGCCCTTATGCGGGCGTGACAGAGGGCTGAGAGCACTTGCCTTAGTGTCATTCATTTCCCAGTGCCACCCTAGGTTCACACTTCCTACCTGATAGGCATTAGTAAAGGAATTCAGGTCACCTATGAGTAACTAAGATCACGTATGAATAACTAATAACTGCTACGGTTATCTTTCGAATTACTTTCGTCTTCATTATTTATATGGAAATAGGCTGAGGCCTTTTGTTCCTGCCTCTGTGCTTATGGGATCTCCCCACTACACAAGTACATTACAAAAACAAAAACAAAACAATATTAAGCCTCTTCATGAGGCACTTACATGTTAGTAAAGGCAACAGACTCACAACTTAAAATATCTTATTTGAGGTCTGGAACATATAATAGACGCTCGTAATTGCTGAATGCCAGAAGAAAGAATGCTACCAAGTTTTGTAAAAGAATATACATATATATTTTTTCCTTGCACATGTCATAAACCTTTTTTAGAAGAGGTTCTTTAAATGGAGATGGAATGCATACTATTTCAGGTTCTTCAGAGAAAATGAGTTGATATAGTGAAGGAAACATAGGAGATTTGGAAAGGTTTTCAAGCAGGTTGTAGCACAATCAAAGTTGTTCAATAAAGAAACAACTAGATACCAGGTGTAGTGGACAGACTAGAGAAAGGAAAGGGAAGGAGACTCAATTCTCTAGCTTATTTGGACAGCCTGAACAAGAGATAGTGAGTACCTGCACTAGAGATGTGGCAACAGGAAATGAGAAGGTAAGATAGCACCAAGTGAAAGATATAATTTACAGAACTTTGTATTCTTTTGAATGTGAGGTTACTATTTCTGAATTTCAAATCCACCTTTTTTTTTTTTTTTTTTTTTTTGGTGTGCTTGGACTTCTAAAAATACATATCTTTCTGGTACCTGGCTTTTTAAAAGTTTTTGCCACCAAGGACCACTAGAAGACAGGAAAGAACTTGCTCATTCTTATTTTGATTTTTATTCTTGATAGAAACGAACTAGAGATGAAACTTTATCTGGGCAGCCCACTTTGGTTCCAGATTCCAGCTTTTGTTTTTGTTTCTGAGACAGAGTCTCACTCTGTCGTCCAGGCGGAGTGCAGTGGTGTGATCTCAGCTCACTGCAGACTCTACCTCCCGGGTTCAAGCAGTTCTCCTGCCTCAGCCTCCCAAGTAGTTGGGACTACTGGCATGCATCACCACACAT
>PVKP010016504.1:0-48016 GCA_004027715.1 Plecturocebus donacophilus
TAGACTGTATTCTAGCCTGGGCAATAAAACAAGAATCCCGTTCTCTCTCCCTCTTTCTCTTCCTCTTTCTTTCTCTCTTTCATTCTTTTTTTTTCTTTCTTTCTTTTGCTGTTTCTTTCTCTCTCCTTTTCTAAAATCTCTTCCTCTTTCTTTCTCTCTTTCATTCTTTTTTTTCTTCCTTTTGCTGTTTCTTTCTTTCGCCTTTTCTCTCTTTTTCTAAAATCTCTTCCTCTTTCTTTCTCTCTTTTATTCTTAAAAAAAAAGAAAACTAGGAACAGAAAAAAAAAAATCCTCAACATGATAAAGGGCATGCATTGAAAAAAAAAACCTGACAATATCACACTCAAAGCTTTTCCCCTCTGATCAAGAACAAGACAATGATGTCTGCTTTCACCACTGTAATTTAACATTGTACTAAAAATTCTAGACAGAGCAATTAGTCTAAAAAAATGAAACAAAAGGCATCCAAATTGGAGAGAGACAAGTAACACTGTATCACTTATAGATGATATGATCCTATTCATAGAAAATCGCAAAGAACCCACATGAAAGCTACTAGAGCTAATACATGAATTCAGAAGGGTTTTAGGGTATGAGATCCACATGCATAAAGCAGTTGTGTTTATATACACAATACAATAAAGTAATTGAAAAGGAAATTAAACAATTCCACTTACAATAGCAAAAGTGAAACTGTATACTGAAACTTACACTGAAACTGTATACTGAAACAATTCCACTTACAATAGCAAAAGTGAAACTGTATACTGAAAACTACTAACAGCATTGAGAAAGTGAAAAGGCAATATACAGAATGGAAAAAATATCTGAAAATCACGTATGTCATAAGGGTTTAATATTCAGAATATAGAAATATGTCCTATAGCTCAACAGCCAAATTAAAAAATGAGCAGGCCGGGCGTGGTGGCTCACGTCTGTAATCCCAGCACTTTGGGAGGCCAAGGTGGGTGGATTACGAGGTCAAGAGTTCGAGACCATCCTGGCCAACATGGTGAAACCCTGTCTCTACTAAAAATACAAAAAAATTAGCCGGGCGTGGTGGCACGCGCCTGTGGTCCCAGCTACTCGGGAGGCTGAGGCAGAAGCCTCGGGAGGCTGGGAGCTTGATCCCAGGAGGCGGAGGTTGCAGTGAGCTGAGACTGTGCCACTGCACTCCAGCCTGGTGACGCAGCAAGACTCCATCTCAAAAAAAAAAAAAAAAAAAAAAAAAAAAAAAAAAAAAAAAAAAAAAATGAGCAAAGTAGTTGAACTGACATTTCTCCTAAGAAGATCTACAAATGGCCAAAAAGCACAGGAAAAAGATGTCAACATCATTAGTCATTAGGGAAATGCAAAACCACAAGGAGATAGCACTACACATCTACTTGGTTGATACAATTTTTTTTTTTTAAAAAAAGGAAAATAAATGCTGATGAAGAGGCAGAAACACTGGGACCCTCTGGAATTGCTGGTGGTATAGACATTATGGAAAATAATTCGGTGGCTCATCAAAACTTGAAATGTAGAATTATCATATGACCCAGAAATCCCACACCTAGGTACATACCCAAAATGATGAAAACAGGGATTCAAATACTCATATGCCAACGTTAAGTACAGATCAAAACAATTCAAGTTCCAACAGAGGAAAGGATAAACAAAATACAGTCTATCCACACAATGTAATCTTATTTGGCCACAAAAAGGAATGAAGTACTGACACATGCCACAACATGGATAAACCTTGAAAACATGCTAAGTGAAAGAAGACAATCACAAAGACCACATATTATTTAATTTCATTGATATGACATACCCCAAAGAGGCAAATCCACTGAGACAGGAAGAAAATTCGTGGTTGCTAAAAGAAGGGGGAAATAGGGAGTGAACTGCTAATGTACACGGCTTTAGATAGTGGTACGACAGATGCACAAAACCCACTGAACTGTACACTTTATAAGGGTGTCCCAGGTGCACTGGTGCATGCCTATAATCTCAGCTACTTGGGAAACTGAGCCGGGAGAACTGGAGTTCCAGACCAGCCTGGGCACAGCAAGATTCTGCCAAAAAATTAAAAATAAAAATAAACCAAAAAGGGTAAACTTTGTATCTTAATAAAACTGTTATTTTTTTTAATTCCATGACAGATATAGGCTGTCAGTATGCCCTCTTTCCACGCAGTAATAATGATATGTACTTGACCATTTATTTACAACAATCTTTTGACTACAAAAGAGTCTCACTTCACTGGTAGTTCTTCAAAGCCATGCTGAAAATCACTAGTTTTAGATCAAACTTCCATTTGGACAGATAAATCAACAAATGCTGAACCCCTAAAAGGACAGGAGCTCAACCTCCATGCACAGAGGATATACACAAGAAAAGAAATTCCATGAAGTGTTACAGGAAAGATGAAAATAGAAACACATTAGTGATTTATTTTAAAAATCACCTATTTACTATATCAACAACAGGAAATCTTATACAAGTATAGTAGTAAAGGGTGAGCTGCACAAAAATGAAAGTCATCTTTTTAAAATTAAGAAATTAAGGAATGCAGTGTTAGTTCTGTTACTTTTGTTGTTGTTGTTGTTGTTGTTGTTGAGATGGGGTTTCCCTCTGTTGCCCAGGCTGGAGTGCAATGGCATGATCTCGGCTTACTGCGGCCTCCACCTCCCAGGTTCAAGTGATTCTCTTGCCTCAGCCTCCCAAGCAGCTGTCATTACAGCCGTTCGCCACCATGCCCAACTAATTTTTATATTTTTAGTAGAGACAGGGTTTCACCATGTTGGCCAGGCTGGTCTCAAACTACTGATGGCAAGTGATCCTCCCACCTTGGCCTCCCAAAGTACTGGGATTACAGGCAAGTGCCACCGCACCTGGCTGTTACCATTCTTCTTTATATTCTAGATTTGATTATATGTATTTGTATACAGAAAGATACATCTCCATACAACACACAGGGAAAAGCTTTATTTAAGCACTGTAAATTCATGACTATAATAAGAAAATCTGAGCTCTCGTCCTAGATAGCAGCTGTGCTCTTGAGAAAGGCACTTACCTCCTCCCAGCTTCCTATTCCTTATTTGCAAAATAAAAGTTTCTAAGACTACAGAATCTGTAATCTTTACTTATGGTAGAGGAAGGCATAACGATACTGCAAGTGAAAATAGGCAAGGATTCTCTATCGACTATGGGGTAAATTTTAAGGAGTCTTAAGTTTCTCTCCTCAAAATGTTCATTGCCAGTCTCTTAACAAGTCTAAATATACGGGGATCAGTAGAAAATAATGATGTACTTTATTTATCTCTCTTTTATTTCATTTTTTGCCCAATTTTATCCCCTTCTGAAAGTTGTCTAACAGGGAAAAACTTCTAATTGTTAGCTTCTTTAATTCTAGTATATTAAGCTGGTTATATCTCTACTGACCAAATGTGGATCCACTTACAATTTCTCATTGTACTGTTTGCTAAGAGTAATATTTTCTCACATTTGGTGACCTTTACATCCATGAAAAACTTTAATTTCACAAAGCTTCTCCTGTCTTTCATATATTATCATATATTAATTTCATATATTAATTATATATTATTATTAATTATCACAGATTTCTGAAAAATATGGCAGATCATCTGGGTAAGAATACTTGCAGGCTTTCAAGAAATCATATTCTGCCGGGCGCTGTGGCTCATGCCTGTTATAGCAGCACTGTGGGAGGCCAAGGCGGGTGGATCATGAGGTCAGGAGCTCGAGACCATCCTGGCCAACACGGTGAAACCCCATTACAAAAAATTAGCCAGGCATGGTGGCACATGCCTGTAGTCCCGGCTACATGGTGAAGCCCCATCTCTATTAAAAATACAAAAATTAGCTGGGTGTGGTGGTGTACACCTGTAGTCCCAGCTACTCAGGAGGCTGAGGCAGGAGAATTGCTTGAACCCAGGAGGCAGAAGTTGCACTGAGCCAAGATCGTGGCACTGCACTCCAGCCTGGGTGACAGAGCGAGACTCTGTCTCAAAAAAACAAAAAATCATATTCCATCACTGGGATAATTGCTAATAATCCTTTTGGTAACTTTTGGTAATCTTATTGCTTTACTGAAGTTGGTTCCTCAATTTAAATTACATTAAAAGCATTACTAAGTTACAGCATAAATGTGGCTTCTCTTAAACATATAAAAAGTTAATTCTTTTTATAGAAAAAAACAAAAAACATAATTAACAGAGAAAATTATTTAACAAAAGCTGTGATATGATCCTTTCTTTTAAAAGTGATAATACCAACATCAAAGCATTTTTTCCTGTTACATGTCCACATTGGGGTCAGTATTTTAATCTGAGTTACTTTAAATCCGACGAGGGGACTCAGGTTAGTCCAGTCTGAAAGCTGAGGGAGGAGAAGAAATTACACCTTACCATTCTTAATACCAATAGGCGGGGATGAGGAAACAGTATAATCCTTTGATATTAAAACACTAATACATTAGCAAAATTCTCTCAAGATAAAGTCGGAGCTACATTTTTTAAAATACTGAGTCAACAAACACCAAAATACACTATTATTAGCAAAACCAGACATATAGAGTCTTGCATCAACACAACTATGTTTGTTTGTTTGTTTTTTTGGGATGGAGTCTTACTCTGTCGCCCAGGCTAGAGTGCAGTGGCATGATCTCAGCTTACTGCCACCTCTACCTCCTGGGTTTAATTCTCCTGCCTCAGCCACCCGAGTAGCTGTGATTAGAGGCGCACGCGATCACGCCTGGCTACTTTTTGTATTTTTAGTAGAGATGGTGTTTCACCATGTTGGCCAGGCTGGTCTCAAACTCCTTACCTCAAGTGATCTACCTGCCTGAGGCTCCCAAAGTGCTGGGATCATAGGTGTGAGCCACTGCGCCTGGCCAGTGTTAACTCTTAATAGCAGTTTTCAATGTACTACATGTGTGAAAAAGGGATGGAAAAGCACTGTCACTAAAACTTAGACAGTGGCCCAAACACATTAAAAAATATGTATACATACACACACACACAACACTTAAAAACAGTAAATAGAGCCTAAGCATGATGGTTCATGCCTATAATCCCAGCACTCTGGGAGACCAAGGTGGGAGGAAATGCTTGAGCCCAGGAGTTCAAGGTCAGTCTGGGCAACATAGCAAGATCTTCTTTCTAAAAAAATTTTTTAAATTAGCCATGTATGGTGCCATGTGCCTGTAGTTTCAGCTACTCAAGACTAAAGTGGGAAAATCACTTGAGCCCAGGTGGTCTAGGCCGCAGTAAGCCACGACTGCACCACTGTACTCCAGCCTGGATGACAGAGCGAGACTCTGACTCAAAAAAACATAGCAAATGGTTCTCCAGTGAATAAATTTAGCACTGCTACCACCAAAACTTGTAGAATATCAAGGATAATATAGAAATGGGTGAAGTAACAGATGGTCCAACATGACAGGAGAGTGTTCTACTACTCTGAGAAACATCAGTGGTTCTCAATCAGGAGTTATTTTGCCTCGCTGCAGACCCTTCTTGGTTGTTACAACCGAAGAGAGTCTATCAGTATCTGGCGGGTAGAGGCCAGGGATGCTGCTAACACTGCATATGACACACAGGACAGCCCACACCACAGAAAATTATCTGGCCCAAAATGTCAATTGTGTCAAGACTGAGATACCTAACCCACACCCAGAAATGTGTTTTTTCTTTTCGGTAAATATTAGTGAATGGAAGATAAGCCCACTGAGTCAATCACATTCTAAGTAGTATTAAAAGACTACAGAACTTTAAAAGGGTGACTTTGGAGGATTATTTCAAAACAATATGATTTATTTACAGTAGTCTACATAAAACAGCAATATGAAGGGGAAAAAAGGCTGTCACGCTATTCATAAACTCTTAGAAACTTACTATTGCTTCATGAAGTGAGCTTTATAAAGAATTTTTTTTCCTTTAAGTTTTAAGGACTACAATAAGGACATAAATTTGAAACCGGAGACCTGAACAATGATCACATTCTCAAACAGTTATTCATTAATATAGCCACTATAAATGCTAAAGCTATTATTTGTATATATATATGACATATATACATAAGCATAAACATGAAGAAAGGGCAAACCCTCCAGAAACTGAATCAAACATTTTAAAATTCATGCCTTCTGCTCAGTCTGTAAGATTTTGGTTTTTAAATGCCCAACAAAAGTAGACTCTGAGAACCAGAGGTTAAAAAAAAAAAAAAACAAGGAATGTAAAAGTCAGGAAAGTGTCAGATTAGTGTCAGAGATCTTTGTGAGGATGACGCCTTTATCCTCTGCATACATATCCTTATTGCAGTTCACTTGGCAGCAGAATTAGAACTGCTGAAGATAATTTGGTACGTTTTTATCTTTTTTTTGTACACTGCAATTATCAATTGTTTACTGTGAGCTTGCTCTGCTCTGTGCAGCATACCATGATAGGGCAACTGCAAATATTATTTAAATGATTACAACAGCATCTTCCTTGTCCTTTCTTATCTACCAAGATTAAAATGATAATTTTTTAAAAGATTTAATAAACAGTCTGGGCACTGTAAACTCACAAAAATATTAAAATAGTCTTGACTGACAAATGAAAACAATTTGGAAGTAATTTTTATGATTTCTTTTAAAACATCTCAATAATCATAGCTGTTTTTTAAATCCAGGTAGGACCCTGAACAAAATGTATGACTCAGCATTTTTATTTTTCATATACCTGCTAATTACCAGTTTAAATGCTTTAAGTAATCAATTCTAATTGAGCAACCATGTTCATGAGATAAAAATCACCTCTCAAAACTGTAATCAAGAATATTGTGGTTTTCAAAAAGGTAACCTCAAATGTATTTTATTAATTGAAATACTCCCTTATCCTAAAACCCTGCTTAAAAGATTTGTTGCTTGCTATTATCTTAAGTTGTTCTGGACTTCATCAATAGACCTAGTTGTTAAATTCAGGAGCAATGACAACAAATCCCAGGGCAAAGAACTACTGAGAGTGAGATCCTGAATAATCAGAGATAGATGACAAAAAGGAGCCACACCAAATACCCTTTCAAAATTCCATTAAGAATCTGGACATAAGTAAAACAAAATAAGTACACTTTTACACATCTTAAAGAAAATTCTAATTCTACTCCTCACTAGACCAGGCTTTGCTAAAAAATAAAAATCCAGCAACTTTGAAAAAGAGTGAGATGATGTTACAGGTTTCTGAAAATGAGAAATGATCCTTACTAATTAAGTGCAAAGTGAGGAAAACTGGTTCCGTTACCCAGAGATTGTCAGTCACCTGATAAACAGACTTTAAGAACCAAGTGTCATTCTTTAAAAGCCTATAGAACTATATATGCAATTTCTACTTCCTTCACTTGACTTACACAATATTAAGACAGCCAATTTTAAGTTAAATATTTACTTCTGAACCAGTTCTCCTCTTTTTAAAGATGAATTTTTTTTTTTTGGATCCCAGAAAGCATCCACTGAACCTTACCTACAATGTTGGCAGATTGGTTTCTCTAAATACCTCAGTTCTGTTCTGTTGGTTTGAGTTTTCCAAAATCAAATGACTTTTACTCATGTTTTAGTACTCTTGAATTAGGGCAGGTAACTGCTCACAGCTTGACTTCAAGTGAACAGGCACACAAGTACGAGACTCAGTCCTTTCCAGCGCCTACAGCTCTCAATAAAATAAAACAGTGACAGTGTAGCAAAATCTTAGCTATTTGGGGTCTGGGATGATTAATAAAATCCAAAATCTAGGATGTAGTCTCATAGTTCATACGGTTCTCTTTTCAGTATACCACTTCCTCCTCTGTTTTTTTTTTAAACATGACTCTAAAATGTTTTAAATATATTTTTAACTTCACATTTCAAAAACGTGGTATTATATTTTGTGCATTACTTTTTAATATACAAGTCACACCCAAAGAACAGTTTTTCATTAATTACATATAAACCCTCATATTTCATCTTAAACTGATGAATGTTTTTATTAATTAAAAAAAAACCCTACATCCTTTTAATGGAAACAACTATTTCTACCTATAAAGTTACAGAAATGCACCCACAAACAACTTTACCAATGGCAAAATTAACCTCAAAATTTTGGTTAAAAAAAATCATAAAGTTACAATAATTCCTATGTTCTTCCAGCTACCAAGGGTCACATGAAAAAATATGTTTTACCCAAATGAACAGTCCTGGAAAACCAAACAAATATAAGCTAGCTTTATGTTCTTTTCCCCTCTATCCTAAGACTTCAATTTCCACCTTTTATTGAAAGGAAATAAACAGCTAGCTTCCTGTTCAATCACTAGCTTACAGCCAGTCTTTTACACATCACAGAACACAACCCGCCTCCTCCTTTACTTCTCTCAAATGTCTCTTATCTTAATTTAAACTTGTTGAAACATGAGACTATTTTACCACACTAATGCTTTCCTGTGAAATTTATCTTACTTATTTCAACATTAAGAATACAAGTCAAGATACCCATAGATTACTTCTTATTCCTAAAATATTTAAATTTAGATAATGAAGACTTAGTACCATGAAAGTGAAAATCTGATTTGCTAAAATTTAGTAATATTGAAATTCATAGGCAATGGTTTAATCTTCTGTTCTTGCTATTGTATACAACTAGAAAAAGGACGTCACTCCTCTTTCTATTCCAATTACATGAAAACATAAGACAGCTAACACCGCTATCAATAAAAAGGATTACCTTTTTTTAAAGCTAAATATTACTTTAACCCTATACTTTCTTTTAAAATGGGATGCCTTAGCAAAACTAAGCTAGATGAATTCTTTTGTGCTTGAATGAACAACAGGAAAGCAAAGCCTCCAGGCCTTTGGGGAGGAACCTTGTCCCTGCAGCCCTGCTCTGATGTGCTTGGGAGATAAGGCTCCATAGTGACACTTAAGGAAGGGCCTGTTCACATTTGAATTTCTGCATTCCTCAAGAACAATTCATGGCAATAACTAACTTTGCAGAAGAGCTACATGAAAGCTTTGGCCAATGAATGAGGGTCATCTGCTCTTTATCACAAGGGTAAACCTCATCCTGGCCAGTTTCTAACCTTTTAACCCTGTGAATTCCTAATTTACACATGAATAATGGAATTCTTGCCTAGAATACAACTTTCAGCTTCTAGTTCCTAAGTTTAGAAACCAAGACTTGATTGCCTGTGTGTTAAAAATCTAAAACTTGCACAGTTTAAAGTTTTAGATTTCCAGGTGCTGTACTACTGTGCTTCTGTACAACCAAAAAAATATGCTTACTGACAAAATCCTTGACTAAGAAAAAGAACACATTTGTTCCCTGCTGCTATCAATACGTAAAAAAGAATTAGCTTTAAAAACAAGGGGGAAAAGAAAACCAGAATGTCCACTTAATGCCTATTATCTTCCTGTTTAACATATATACATATCTCTGAACACAGGCTAAATGAATTTGAACCTCCATCATCTAAACTTATTTCTTAGATTTCACAACTTTGTTAATTTAAAAAATACATAAAATATAAAAATACTTCACCATAACAGCCTGCAAAATGATTCACATGTAATTTTTTATCATTAGTGATAATTTCTATAAAGATACAAAAATATAAGATATTTTAAAAGCCAGTTCTGACATTCTGTTTGTTACACCTATCACACATCATTCAGATTTTATTTATGAAGTTAGAAAGCTCTGTATTTTTCCAAAAGAGTTTCTGGAAGCCCTAGAATTCTGTCAGGCTTCTCAGGAGGTCCTGGAAACAACGTACAGTTATGACAAATGCTTCATCTTCTCATGGGCTATCTGGACACCTCCACTACCTACTCCCTATCCTGGAAAGATAAGATAAGTTACAGTTCCTGGATATGAAAACACAAGATTGTAAAAACCCCCAAGGTGGAAAAATTGCAACTCTATAGAACAAGTTTACAATGGACAAAAATTGAATGAACAGAATATAAGCATAAAAAGCACACTATCTTTAAAACAGTACTATACAGAAAAACCATTACTCCATGAAAAAAAATAATTACTGGCCAATGATTACAGGGAGGGAGGGAGGGAGGGAGTTGGGCAGGCAGGCAGAGGGAGGGGAGGGAAGGGACAGGAACAAGAGAAGGAGTGGGGGTAGGAGGGTAGGGAGAAAGGAAAGAAGGGAGGAAGGTGAGGAAGGAGAATGGGAGGGGCAGGGGAGGGGAGAAAAGGACAGGAGGAAGGAGGAAGGAAGGCGGAAGGGGGAGGGAGGAAGGAAGGAAGTAGGAAGTGGGGGGAGGTAAGGGGAAGGAAGGAAGGAAGGGAGAAAAGAAGGAAGGAAAGAAGAGAGAGGGAGGGAGAAAGGGAAGGAAAGAAAAGGAAAGGAAAAATCAGAAATCCTCTCAGGTTTATGCTATTCTTTGGCAAGGGTGGGAGTGTGGCTAGAACTGCAAAGCTCTGATTTTTCTGATGTATCAATACAGAAATATCTGTTTGCAATTTATTTTCTACAATTAATCATACTGCAGAAGAAAATAAATTACTAATATAAGGGTGGCATAAATGTGACCATGAACTGTTAACAGTAAAGTCACCTAGGAAATTCCTGCCAACAGCTTCCTAAATTTCAATTGTATAGCTTGAGATAGCTATTTCCTAAAAATTATGCTTTTTTTTTTTCTTCTTAAAGAGATGGGAGTCTCACTATGTTTCCCAGGCTGGACTCAAATTCCAGGGCTCACGGAATCTTCCGCTTCAGCCTCCTTAATAGCTGGGATTACAGGCTAACCACCAGCCCAGCTAAGATTATGCCTTTATCTCAAGAACTCCATCTACCTATTACTCAACTTGTAAATGATCAATTTGTAAGTATAGTGCAAAATCTACCTTTTGTGGATTAACCAAAGCATGTGGGTAGAATGCCTTAAACCTTTTTTTTTTTTTTTTTGTAAGCAGGTTTTCATTTTTCCAAAAATTGCACCAAGCAAAGCTCTAGCTAATGTGGGTGTGTTGGTTAGGCCTTAGCAGTACTGCCCTCACTATGTGCTCACTGGACAGCAGCACAACCCCAAGAAAAGGATGATTAAATGCCTTAAAACATTTTAGGATTCAATTTTGCTTTTCAAGATTTAGTCTATTAATCTTGAGACCTGTGTGTTTCATCACCTGAAAAAGGTGTAATGCCTCAGTGGGAACAAGGAGTTCAGTGCCTGTCCTCGGCCTATCTTTACACTCAACAGTTACAGGTCAACCACCCAGCAATGGATCACTTGAGCAAATAGTTGATCTGATGAGGTTGTTAACAGAAAAGAAATGATTAGATAGCAAACTTTATGGCAAAGGAGAAAAGTGAGGAGATCTGGGTTTAAATCCATTAGCCATAATATGGAAATGGTCTTAATCTCTTTCCCTCCCAGCAGGAAAAGACTAGGAATACTTCAAAGGCTTAAAAGAGAGTGACCAATGCCCTCTCCTACAATTAAAAGGCAACATGGGTGATCCAAAAGCAGTCAGAGAAATGGAAGGTTGGGCTGTAAGAAAGATTTAGCACTCGAGAGCCATCTGCAAAGCAGAAAAATTTGCTTGCAATTGTTTTCATTACTTACAAATTTCCATAAGATTAAATTTTAGAACAACTTTTGCTGCGTTGGCCAAACTTCAACATCCAACTCTTCATATTGCATGAAACACTTAAAATTTTTATAGTCACCTCTACAAGTTTTATTTTACTTGATGTTCTAAACCTAACTTCTGTTCTCAGTTACTCATTTGAATTTATATTTGTCTTTTTTTTCCAACTTCTCTATATGCCTCAGCATCAACTATTATCTCCAGTAAAAATCTTAATATAAGCATGACTTGGGGGTTATTAATCAAGCAAGAAATCATCAAAATGTAGCAATGAAAATTGTCAACCACCAAAAACTTAAACACTTACTTGATAAGGAAAGATGAGCTTTTTGACTAAGAATGGCTCCATATTTGTTCACTGCCAAGCACTGATAAAATCCTTCATCGGACTGCTCTCCTCGTCTGCCTTCCACCTCGCTGATGTATAAAGAGCCGTTAGAAAGAACCTCGATTCGTTTATTTTCAGACACTTTTGCTCCGTTTTTCAACCATGTGACCTTAATAGGAACTTCTCCGTGAGCTTGGCAATCTAAAACGACTGGGTCCTTTCTTGTGACAGTTACATCCTGTGGCTCTTTTATAAAAAACAGTTCGCTAAAGCACCACACTCCTATAAGGAAAAAAGGAGAACGGCACATCCAGAATTATAGGCATAAAATGATTCCTTAACACACGACTGTAAAACACGTATTCAGGGTACAATAAGACAAAATTTAACAAATCTTATTAGTTAACTTACAAACACCCTAATGAACCAATCTAAATTTTGGCAAACCCTTTCAACAAGTCAGAGAACTCACTTTTTACATCTTCACTAAAAGCACAGGGAAGATTTCAATAACTTCTATTCCATGTACGAATTCTGTTCTCAGGTTCCTCGCTGGAGTTTCAAAATCATCAGGAAAACTCATGAGCACAAGCTGTTTGCTACTTTTACAAGCTTGTCAAAAAGATCTTGAACAGAGTAAGTCGTAAAAGTCTAATTTTACAAGAAATCATTAGCAAAACTCCAACTCTGTGAACAAGCAAGTTTATTTCCTTGTCCCTTGAAGTGTTTTTGGAACCCTTGGCACCTACTCCTTTGGGAACTGCGTTTATCTTTTGTGACAAATTACAAGTTTGCATTTTTCTATCTGCCCTTTTACAGCAGGGACTTTGTCTCCTCTCCTTGAAAGAAATCCATTTACTTAATTTCTGCAGAGCAAGCTAGGTATTTAAAAGACAAACAATAGACTTTGAAAAGTTGGTAACTCTTGCGGCTTGTACTCAGTGGGTGATCGGATTAGGAAACTTTTATTTCACTTTTTTAGAACTACCAACTGTTGGAAAAAATGCGTGACTAATTGGTCCTTACTGTCTAATAGGGATAGGAGATTGCTTAATCAACCAATACACATTTTTATCAGAGCAGAGGAAAGGCTTTATCCTAAGCATATACACATCGCCCCTGGCCCCCGCAAGGATAAAGCATTCGATGACCAACTAATACTCTGTCACCTCCTGCATTTAGTGCACAGGCCTTAAAGGCTTGCGTATTGATTGGGAGCGAATGGAGTATGGGGGGGTGTGTCGGGGGGGAAGAGTTGTTTCATCTTCCTCCGGATCGTTTTGGATCCTTGACTCCAAATCCCCAGGAACGATCTGTTTCTCCCCAAGGCAGGTCCTCAGAATCCTCCCTCCTCAGGGCTCCCGTAAGGTACGACCAGGGAGAAGCGAGCCACCCTAACAGCCCAGCGCTGCGCGCGGACCACTCCGGAAGGCGCCCATTGTGTTCCTGAGCCACATCTGACTTTGATCCTCTTTTCAAGCCTAACAGAAACTAACCACTCGAGAAAAACTCTGGCGTTTGTAACTTGCAAATAAATAACCCTTTCTCCTGAACGCCTCTCCTACCGTCACCCCAAGTACTTTACACTTTTATCTCTTTTAGGAAAAATGAGTTCATCCAAGTTTGTGTAAGACGTCCCTAGAATACGGAAGAACCTTCAAATCCATACACATCTCAGGCCCTGACCACAAATACCTAGCTGTGGAAAATACATACTATTTACCTATTTCTAGCTTCGAAGACCTTTCTCCCTCCCTCGCCGGGGCACAAATCGAACACTTCACTCCCAACCCTGCCAATTCTGCCCTCCCATCTCCTCCTGGCTCGATCCGGACCCGGAAAGCTGGTGCCGACTTGGGCTATAAATTCACCTATTCCCTCTCGCCGCCCAAAAAAGTAGGGGAACTCCCACTACAGACACGGGAAGCCGCGCGGAACCCCGGCGCCCCCTGCGCGGCGAGGCAGCCACTAAGGAAACAATATAAATAAAGCCACGTGCGGCCGCGGCAGCCCCGGCGGGCGGGCGGGCGGGCTGCCCGGAGCCCGGCTGGTCGCGGAGGCGGGGACGCGGCCGGAGCCGGGACAATGGCGCGAGAAGTAAGAGACCACAGAGTGGACAGCGGCCGCCAGAACTCCGCAGCCCGGGGCGCGCGCCCGGAGAGGCTCCCGTAGCCCTGCCCGCGCCGCCGCAGAGCTCGCGGGTAACTCGCGTCTGCAGCCGGCAGCTCTGGACAGGCCACGGGGCGAGAACAGGGGCCGGTGGTCAGCGCCACCACGGAGGACCCCGCCGCACGCTCCCCCCGCCCCACCGTTTCCTCTTTCCCCATCCCACTGGCGCCCGCTCCCGCCTCACAGCGGCAAGAGAAAGCAGAAGAAAGCGCGCCCACCTGGCACGGGGCTGAGTAGCAGCAGGAGCAGGAGCGCGCGGAGCAGCATCCCCTGCGGCCGCAGCCGGGCGAGGGGTCGCAGAGGAGGCGCCATTCAACGGAGCACCGCGGGCATGCTCCCCGGCCGCCCCGAGCCGCTGTCCGCCTGCCGCCCCCGCCGCGGGCGCTCGCTGCTTGGCCACTGGACGCACGCAGCCCCGCTCCCCGCTCCGGCTCCGGCTCCGGCTCCGGCACCGGCGTGGCGAGGAGTGGCGAGGCGCGACGAGGATCTCTGAGGCTGCGAGGCCGGTGCTCGGAGGGCCGCTCGCGAGAGACTGGGGTCTGAGAGTCCGGCTGGGGGCGGAGTGAGGCGGCGGCCGCAGAGGGCGGGGGCAGCGGAGTGGACAGCGCCGCGGCCGCCGGCCTGGGACTACTTTCTACATCTGGCCCCTGGTCTGGGACCGGGAGGTTGGCGCAGCCGGCGGAGGGAGACGCTGGGAGGGGGCCGGGGGCGGCCGGGTCGGGGCTTTCGGGAGAGGGGACGGGCCCCACCGGACAATGCACCTGGGGGTCAAGCCCCGGCTGAGGGTCTCCGGCCCGCGTCCCCGCCCCTTTTGCCTCCCCGCCACCGTGGGGGGCAGAGCCACAAAGGCCGAGCCTCCCGGCCTAGCCAGCCTCCGGGGCCCCTCTCCTGCGGCTAGCTGAGGATTGGGGAAGGGGGAGGCCGGGGAGGGCTGGTGTTGAGAGACGGGGAAAGGCCGGAGTCTTCTCCCCGATGGCCCTCGTCCACCCCTCCTTCCCTCACACGCAGAGGCCCTGTGCAGGGAAATCTCACGCTTTCCCACTTCAGAGATTTGTCAGCTCCACTGGAGGCATCTCCGGGTGATAAGCCCCCGGAGATGCCCCCGCGCATTTGGGCACCGCTCTTCTCCCTGCCCCCATTACATGCGGCGCGGGCTTAAAAATATCTCCGAAGAGTGTTCTCAAATGAACAGTCGCTTTTAGGGGACAGGGTTCATTATCTCTTCTTCAAGTTAGTCAAGTTCTGTAATTTGTGAGAACTGTGCACGCAAAAGGCTCTGTCCTGAGAGCAGAGGCGAGATCTCGGGATTTTTAGATTCTGTAGGCTTGCTATGAGAAGCGGGTTTTGATAGATTACTTGGTTATAAATTAAACAAGACACAAATGTTGTGAATCTGTTCACATCTAAATTTAATTAAGGATAACAGCAGTTGAAACGTACATTTAAAGAATGTAATCAGATTGCTAAACGTGTGGCTCACAGAGAGCGTTTACATATGGATTAACATTTGCTAATCCAAAACTAATCTGTGGCACATGATGAGGGCACAGGCTAAAAGCTGGCCTTCATGAAGGCTGCTGACAGAAAGCTAGTTTTGGTCACCAAAACATCAACACACTCCCTTTAGCATGTTCCAGAAATCCTCCTGGCCCGGTGTGGTGGCTCATGTTTGTAATCCCAGCATTTTGGGAGGCCGAGGCGGTCGGATCACTTGAGGTCAGAAGTTTGAGACCAGCCTGGCCAACATAAGGAGACCCCTGTCCCCCGAAAACTTATCTGCTCCAGTAGTCTCAGCTACTTTGAGGCTGGGTTGAGCTATGATCAGGCCACTGCACTCCAGCCTGTTTCCAATAAATAAATAAATAAACTCTCCTGATTAAGAAGTAGTGAAAAAAAAAAAGTTTAGAACTTTAGCCTAGCACTACCTTCCCTGCTTAAGCTCGTTATAGTAAGGAATAGAATATTTAGCAATTTCAACTTAACTACATGTAAAACAGTAATATTCTTGGTATATTGCTTCCAAAACTATGTTTGAAACTTAAATGAAACTGGACTATTTCTAAGCATCAGAATAAAGGTGCATTGGAAGGGAAAACGTTTGGAGGCAATAAAATGAAACATTTGCAAGGATGTTTTAAATATCTGGTAATTCAGATTTACACAAAATGATATTCCTCTTTGCCATTACACCGTTTTTTTTCTTTTTCTTTTGAGATGAAGTCTCTGTTGCCGAAGCTGGAGTGCAGTGACACAATCTCGGCTCACTGCAGCCTCCACCTCCCGAGTTCAAGAGATTCTCCTGCCTCAGCCTCCTGAGGAGCTGGAACTACAGGCACATGCCGACATGTCCAGCTAATTTTTGTATTTTTAATAGAGACAGCATTTCACTGTGTTGGCCAGGCTAGTCTTGAACTCCTGACCCTGTGATCTGCTCACTCGGCCTCCCAAGGTGTTGGTGGCTTGAGCCACCACACCCAGCCTATTTTTTTTTAATTGTAGGCCATTCTCCCTCTTCCCTTTCTCCCTGTTCCCTTTCCATCAATCCCAAGTGCTCATATTTCCTGAATAACACAGTACATGTCTTGGACACTTACATTTTCTCTCATGTATAATACTTGTCGTATATCATGTGCTAGGCTACATAAGCTAATTAAGGACTGGTATCTAGTTCTGGGATTCCCCACAATTTCCATCCAGCACAGTATCTTGCATATAGTGTGTAACACTGCAGTCGTTAAAAGCCTGGTTTTGGTATCTAAGAGACTAGCATTCAAATTTCAGAGTTATACAGACAAGTCACTCATGCGCTCAGACCTAATTTATTTAATGGGACTAAGAATAATACTGACGGAGGCTAGACATGGTGGCTCACGCCTGTAATCCCAGCACTTTGAGAGGCCAAGGTAGGTGGATCACCTGAGGTCAGGAGATCGAGACCAGCCTGGCCAACATGGCGAAACCCCATCCCTACTAAAAATACAAAAAACAGCTTGGGAAGCTGAGGCAGGAGAATCATTTGAACCCAGGAAGTGGAAGTTGCAGTGAGCGGAGATTGTGCCATTGCACTCCAGCCTGGGCAACAGAGCGAGACTCCATTTAAAAAAAAAAAGAACAATACTGATGGGCTGCTGTGATGTAAAATGATGCATGGAAAATACCTGGTCCAAAGCTCTATAAATACTTGAAATTATTATTATTTAGTAAGTAAATATTCCCAATAATGGCAAATCTTTGCTTTTTCAGAGTGGGCTTGATATTGAAAAATATGTAGGAGTCAAAGCTGATTAATTTGTTTTGTGATTATGCTGACAGTGACTCTAATGACTTCTTTCAGTAGTTTCCAAGCTGGTCTTGAAAGAGGTTAGAAGTGCCTGGGTGTCTAACTTCCCAAAGCTACCTCCTTGGAGAATAAATGTCGTGGAGATAAACAACTACCTAAGCCCTATTTGCTTTTCTATTCTAAAACAATTGTTTTTAGACCAAAAAAGGGTAGAGTCGATATAGTTAAAGAGAATTGAAATCTGAGGGTAGGTTTAAAAAACAATACAGATTATTTCTTTAACAAATTCAAATCTTATGTCTCAATTCTGAGGTAGGAAAAAAATCACATAACCCATGAAGTTATAGAGCTGTAGCAAATATCTTCAAGCCCTCTGACCTCTCAACATTATCCAGTTCTATAAAATCATAGGGCCATTTGCAGAAGTGTTTGAACCACAGTGGCAATTATTTTTGACAGTGAAAGTCTAGTGAGTTATTCGATTTTTCATTTAACAAATAATTACTGAGCTCCTACTATGATGATTAGAAGACTAGGCCCTGATGAGGATCATCTGCCATGATATTAACATTTCAGTAATCACTCCTGATAAGCTTAATATTTATCATCAGAAATATTTTGAAATTAGTTATTTTTAAAGTGAGTTGTGGCTGGGCATAGTGGCTCATGCCTGTAATCCCAACACTTTGGGAGGCTGAGGTGGGCAGATGGATTGTGTCCAGGGGTTTGAGACCAGCCTGGGCAACATGGGGAAACCCCATCTCTACAAAAAATACAAAAAAAAAAAAAATTAGCTGGGTGTAGTGGTACATGCCTGTAGTCCCAGCTACACAGGAGGCTGAGGTGGGAGAACTCCTTTAGCCTCGGAGGACATTGCTACAGTGAGGTGTGATCATGCCACTACACTCTAGCCTGGGCAACAGAATGAGATCCTATCTCAAAAATAAGCAAAGAAAACTACAGGAGCTCTTTCCTTTCGCTACCGCCGCCACAAACATGAGTATGCTCAGCCTTCAGAAGAGGCTCTCTTCTAGAGTGCTCTGCTGTGGCAAGAAGGAGGTCTGGTTGGACCCCAGTGACACCAGTGAAATCACCAATGCCAACTCCCATCAGCAGATCCGGAAGCTGATCAAAGATGGGCTGATCATCCACAAGCCTGTGACTGTCCATTTCCGGGCTCGATGCCCAAACAATACCTTGACCCACCAAAAGGGCAGGCACATGGGCATAGGTAAGCGAGAGGGTACAACCAATGCCCAAATGCCAGAGAAGGTCACATGGATAAGGAGAATGGGATTCTGCACCTGCTGCTCAGAAGATAATATGAATCTAAGAAGATTGATCGCCACATGTATCACAGCCTGTACCTGAAGGTGAAGGGGAATGTGTTCAAAAACAGGCAGATTCTCACGGAACACATCCACAAGCTGAAGGCAGAAGAGGCCCGCAAGAAGCTCCTATCTGACCGGGCTGAGGCCCGCAGGTCTAACACCAAGGAAGCACCCAAGAAGAGCACCTCTAGGCCAAGAAGGAGATCATCCAGACTTTGTTCAAGGAGGAAGAGACCAAGAAATAAAAGTTCCCCCTTTGTACATAATGGCCTCCCTGATTACATAGATCAGCCATTAAAATAAGCCTTTATCTGCAAAAAGTAAAAAGAAAGCTATAAATAAAAACAAAAATGAGTTGTAACTGTTATATTTGGGCGAGATAGAGAGACCAACACCGAGACAAAAGTATGCCAAATATTAGGGTCTTTATTGCCGGCGACCACGGAAGACTCACGTCTCTCCAACCCGTGGTCCCGAGTTAAGGGAGAGCTGGGCTTTTATGCCAAAAAACACTTCTTCCAGGGGCTGGGGGTTTTCTTAGGGGCTGGGGATTCTTGCAAGCAGATTTTTCAACTATTGAGATTGTAAAATGGTGCAACTGCTATGGAAAACAGTATGGAGTTACTAAAAATAATCAAAAATAGACCGGGTGCGGTGGGTCACACCTGTAATTCCAACACATTGGGAGTCCAAGGTGGCACATCATTTGAGGTCAGGAGTTTGAGACCAGCCTGACCAACATGGTGAAACCCCCTCTCTACTAAAAATCCAAAAAAAATCAGGCGGGCGTGGTGGTGAATGCCTGTAGTCCCAGCTACTCAAGAGGCTGAGGCAGGAGAATTGCTTGAATCCAGGAGGCAAAGGTTGCAGTGAGCTGAGATCGCACCACTGCACTCCAGCCTAGGTGACGAGGCAAGACCCCGTCTCAAAAAAAAAAAAAAAAAAAAAAAAAAATTATTAAGAGGGGCTGGGTGCAGTGGCACTTGCCTGTAGTCCCAGCTGCTGAGGAGGCTGAAGAAGGAGGATCTTGAAGCCAAGAGTTTGAGGCTAGCCTGGGCAACGTAGTGGGACCCTATCTCTAAAAATGAATAAATAAAATAAAAATTATTGATGGTAAATCTATGTTATGTGTTTTTTCCACAACAAAAGTAATTGCACGTAAATGCATAGGAAATGCAGTGATAAAGGCTAGGCATGGTGGCTCATGCCTGTAATCCTAGCACTTTGGGAGGCCGAGGCAGGCAGATTGCCTGAGGTCAGGAGTTCAGGACCAGCCTGGCCAACACAGTGAAACTGCATCTCTACTAAAGATACAAAAATTAGCTGGGTGGGGTGGCACATGCCTATATTCCCAACTATCGAAAGCCTGAGGCAAGAGAATCGCTTGAACCCAGGAGGTGGAGGTTGCAGTGAGCTGAGATTGCACCACTGCACTCCAGCCTGGGTGACAGAACGAGACTCTGTCTCAAAAAAAAAAAAAAAGGAAATGCAGTGATGATGATGAGGTAGAAGCCTATATTTGCCAATAATTGTGGCTGGGTGTAGGTCCAAGAAAACAGAAAAGCAGCTGGGCACAGTGGCTCACGCTTGTAATCCCAGCACTTTGGGATAATCCCAGCACTTTGGGAGGCTGAGGTGGGTGGATTACTTAAGGCCAGGAGTTTGAGACTAGCCTGGCCAACATGGTGAATCCCCATCTCTACTAAAAATACAAAAATTAGCTGGGCATGATCGCTTGAGCCTGTAGCCTCAGCTACTTGGAAGGCTGAAGCAAGAGGATTACTTGAACCCAGGAGGCAGAGGTTGCAGTCAGCGGAGACCGCACCACTGCACTCCAGCCTGGGCGAGAGTGAGACTCTGTCTCAGAAAAAAAAAAAAAAAAAAAAAAAAATTAGCCAGGTATGGTGGCTCGTGCCTGTAATCCCAGCTACTCAGGAGGTTGAGGCAAGAGAATGGCTTGAACCCAGGAAGTGGAGGTTGCAGTGAGCCAATATTGTGCCATTGCACTCCAGCCTGGGCAACAACAGAGAAACTCCATCTCAAGTAAGAGACAGAGAGAGAGAGAGAGAGAGAGAGGAGGGAGGGAGAGAAGGAAGGAGAGGGAAGGAAGGGAGGGAGGGAGGGAGGAAGGAAGGAAAAGATAGTTTTATTTCAACAAGACATTTGACCACTCGAATCTCATGATATTCTTACACATTAGATGAAGAAATGTTGATTGGGTATTAAAGGGATTATGTAAGATAACATTGGATGGAAGCTTCTGTTCACTCAAAAACTCTCTGTTGCCAAGTACCTCCCGGAACCTTTTGAAAACCCACTCTCAATTAAGTTTCTCTTGCTGCTGCCCATGTTTCTGCTCTCAGTGACTCTGTCTGAGCCATTGCATTAGAATGGGCTCTGAATAGACTTCCAACAAACCTTCCAGTCTTTTTATATGCACATCCATGTTTATAGTTGATACCAGGTTAATTTTCCTGTGATACAGTGTTTCTGCTGATCAAAATCTTTCACAGCCTCATTACCTGTATAATGTCCTCTTTGCCTATAAAATGACAAAGTACTCATTACAAAATTCTTAATTCTAATGGCCCTCTGATCTGGCCCCAAACTACCATTGCAACTGTACAGTCAATTTTTCCCTATATGTATTAAACACTCAGGCCAGGGTGAGCGATCTGATGTTTTCCCAACAGCAGTGAATTGTCCTGACTCTGAGCCTTTGCAGAGTCTCTTCCCTAAACCTAAATACTCCCCTTAACTTTCATACCCATACTGTAATTGAGACCTTTTCAAATCTTAATATATTTTCAGGAACAGTGCAGATGTTATTTCGTCTGAAATCTTACAGTACTTTTGTGGCACATAACTTGTACATATTTTATCACAAGCCAGTAAGCATCTTGAGGTTACAAATCATACCTAATTCACCTTTGTGTTCTTTACAATGTGAAGGGCATTGCCTTGCAATTATTAAGAATTGAATACTGTAATCCCAGCAATTTAGGAGGCCAAGGCGGGCGGATCACGAGGTCAAGAGATCAAGACCATCCTGGCTGAGGTGGTGAAACCCCGTCTCTACCAAAAAAATACAAAAATTAGCTGGGCATGGTGGCACGCACCTGTAGTCCCAGCTACTCGGGAGGCTGAGGCAGGAGAACTGCTTCAACCCGGGAGGCGGAGGTCGCAGGGAGCCGAGATAGAGCCACTGCACTCCAGCCTGGCACCTGGTGACAGAGTGAGACTCTGTCTCAAAAAAAGAAGAAATGAATAGATCTTTGTTGACTGAAGAAATAATGAATTACTATACAAAAATTCTGATTAAATAGATGGAGAGCAGCCAGGTGTGGTGGCTCATGCCTGTAACCCCAGTACCTTGGGAGGCCAAGGTGGGTGTATCACGAGGTCAGGAGTTAGAGACCAGCATGACCAACATGGTGAAACCCCGTCTCTACTAAAAGTACAAAAATTAGCTGGTGTGGTGACATGTGCCTGTAATCCTAGCTACTCAGGAGGCTGAGGCAGAAGAATCACTCAAACCCAGGAGGTGGAGGTTGCAATGAGCCGAGATCATGCCACTGCACTCCAGTCTGGGAGACAGAGTGATACTCCATTTCAAAAAAAAAATAGGTTACATGATAGAATAAGAGTTTTCTCCACTCCTGGTAATTGTCTAGGAAGTTGAAGACTAAGAAAAGGGGTCCTGAGAGACTCCTCAAGTGAAGATGAGGAGTACAACAATTTCCAACAGAGAGAAAGAGAGGAGGAAACAGGAACCAGAAGTAACTCAGGCTCCAGAACTGAAGGGGCAGGAAAGAAGAAGTGATGAAGGGTGTGTAGCAGCAGAGGGGAGCGCAGGACATTTAGAACTAAGGCGAAGAGCACTGGCTATCACCTTGGACATATACCAGCATTGGGAAGAGTCTTAGAGGAACAGCTGAGGACTGGCCACAGTCACTCATTCAACAAAGTTCTGAGTATCAAATGTGTTTCAGGAATGGATAGATGTTAGAAATACAGCTATAAGAAAATTACATAAATACTGAATATTCTGATGAAGTCTGTAATGTTCAAGATAACATAAAAACAGAGATTAAGGAGTAATTTGTATTCCTGTGGTGGAACGAGATGGAAAAGGAGAGAGCACGCTACCAAAAAATGTGAGGAGTCTCAAATTTTACCTTGCTTGCAAGCCAACAAGTTAGCCTGCCACTGTGTCATGGATGTGGCGTCAGAGATTAAGGACATTATTTTGCTCTTGGTAATAGTAGTAATCAGAGTATCAGCAATTTTGCATCAATCCCTAGTTCTCAAATCACACAGAGCAACTACAAAGGAGGACAGATGTCACCTGTACATGCAGTGGGTTGTGATACAGGAGAGGAACCCAAAACTTAGAGAATCCAAATCTTTTATGACAGGCAGTAAGCATGCCTGCCTTGCTTTGGAGGGAGACGCTATCTTTGTCTTCCAAGGCTGTTCACTATACAAACATTCTTGAAGATACAGTTCACATCAGAGTGTATTCAGTGTCTTTCTTGCAAGCTGTGCAAGAGACTCATGGAGAAATATCACCTAACATGTGCTGCACAGGGAGCTCATATCTGTGGTGAATCTGGAGGGTGAGTTGAAATTTTCTAGTTGGACTGGATTGGCCTTCCAGAGAGAACAATAGGAATAAGGCATTGAAGTATGAAAGACTAAGACACATTCAGGAAACTACAGGTACTTCAGTACAGTTGGAATGCTGACCACATTGGAGAGAAAAGAGACAGGTTATGAACAAGAGCTCGAACCTTGTCCTGGAAGCCTTGACTTCCCAAAGGCCACCCTTCGGAATAGTTGCCATGTTTCGGCTCTCAGTATCTCTTACCTGAGCCATTGCATTAGAATGAGCTCTCAATACACTTCTGATAAACCTTCCAATCTTTTCATATGGTCATCCATTTTTATAGTTACTGCCAGGTGAACAGCTGTCCTGTTCAGGTGCTTTAGCAGTTTTATCTCACTCATAACCCAATAAGCTTGGTGTAACTATTCTCATTTTAGAGATGAGCAGAAGCTCAGAGGGGTTGAGTCGCTTAGTCTAGATCACACAGCAGATACATGACAAAGGCACGATCCTCCCCCAAGTCTACCTGACTCAGAGATTATGTCCTTAGAATTCTGAGTATACTGTGAAAACTAGAAGAGATAGAGGCATGATAGCTGGACAAACCTTCTTGAAGATATAGTCCATATCACAGTACACAGATCTATAGTACACAGATAGAACTACTGACAGACTCTAACAAGGTAATTTTTATTAGCTGAGAATTGTTTCTCTATCTCCTGTGCTCCGAAATGACACTTCTCACTGGTTCTTTCTATCACACTCTCTATTCTCCTCGCAGTCTACCTGAAACTGCCACCTTTTTTTTCTGCTTTGCGTGGACTAGTAAACCACAGACGACTGGTAGAGAGGGG
This sequence comes from Plecturocebus donacophilus, assembly GCA_004027715.1. Taxonomy (NCBI): domain Eukaryota; kingdom Metazoa; phylum Chordata; class Mammalia; order Primates; family Pitheciidae; genus Plecturocebus; species Plecturocebus donacophilus. The sequence goes on from PVKP010016504.1 coordinate 24,196, forward strand.
ATGTGAAATAACTCCCTTACTTTTCATATAGCATGGAATTTCACTGAGATAGACATGAACTCCTACTCTGGTTAATTCAATTGCATTTGATGGATAAGAGTCAGAGTTGGGCATGGGGAAACCTGACTATTGGTGCAGTTGGTGAAAAGACCTGCAGGTATTGATTACAACTGAACCAACAACCTGTGTGATTGTCCATCTCACTAATGCAAACCCATGCTGTGCTCATAGATGTGTATTGTCCAGGACAAGGAAGGCTTAGTTTCATATATGCCACTTTGGTGATACTAGGTCTGGCATTATTATGGCCATCTCTGAAGTCTACATTTTAAGAGGTGAAGACAGCCTAGAATGCAAACAGAGAACAACTAAGAAGGTAAAATGTTTGGAAACCAAAATACAGAAGGTCTCCAACTTACAATGGTTCGACTAACAATTTTTTAACATTTCAATAGCGCAAAGGCCATACATATTCAGTAGAAACTGTACTTTGGATTTTGAATTTTGATCTTTTCCCAGGCTAGTGAAATGCAATGTGTTGCTGTCTCACGATGCTGTGCAGCCGTAACGGACAACACTTCCCAGTCAGCCACGTGAACAGGAAGGTAAAGAACCATGAGATAGTTAGCACTGTATTATAAAATAGGCTCTGTGTTAGATGATTTTGCCCAACTGTAGGTGAATGTAAGTGTTCTAAGCATGTTTAATGTAGGCTAGGTTAAACTGTGATGTTTGGTAGGTTCGATGTATGAAATGCATTTCTTTTTTTTCTTTTTGAGATGGAGTCTCATTCTGTCGCTCAGGCTGGAGTGCAGTGGTATGATCTCAGCTCAAGTCAACCTCTACCTCCTGGGTTCAAGTGATTCTCCTGTCTCAGCCTCCTGAGTAGGTGGGATTACAGGCCTGCACCACCACATCTGGTTAACTTTTGTATTTTTAGTAGAGATAGAGTTTCACCATGTTGGCAAGGCTGGTCTCAAAATCCTGACCTCAAGTTATGTGCCCACCTCAGCCTCACAAAGTGCTGGGATTACGGGTGTGAGCTACCCGCACTTGGCCCAAATGCATTTTTGACTTAGAATATTTTCAATATACGATGGGTCTATGGGAGTTACAACCACATTGTAAGTCGAAGAGCATTTGTGATACTAACATCAGCAACTGCAATAGCTAATCCATTTTACAGAGGAGGACACAGGCTTGGAGGAGTTAAGAAATTTTCTCATCTGGGCGTGGTGGCTCATGGCTATAATCTCAGCACTTTGGGAGGCCGAGGCGGGTGGATCACCTGAGGTCAGGAGTTCAGGATCAGCCTGGCCAACATGGTGAAACCCGGTCTCTACAAAAATACAATTTAAAAAAATTAGCCGGGCATGATGGTGGGTGCCTGTAATCCTAGCTATTTAGGTGGCTGAGGCAGGAGAATCACTTAAACCTGGGAGGCGGAGGTTGCAGTGAGCCCAGATTGCACCATTGCACTTCAGCCTGGGCAACAGAGCAAGACTGTCTCAAAAAAGAAAGAAAAAGAAAATAAATTTTTCCAAGGTCATATAACCAGTAAATGATAATGGAAAATTCAGATTTGGGCTCCTCTGATCCCTGCTTTATTGCTTCATGTGTATTGTTTCCTTAACAGCCCCAAGAGTCGCTTTATCCCTGGGCCCCTATTTGTGTAGGGTTCACAGATACCTAGTAGACAGGATTTAATATCAATTAAATTTTTATTTCAGGGATTCAACCACGATACAAATGGCAAGCAAAATACACATATGCATGAAAATATGGGGTGCCTGAATATAACTTCTAGGATCTAAAAGGGAATCATCCCCTCCTCTTCAGCAATGGTCGTATCTTCCTGTAAAGGCTCTATTTCCAGCTGTTTCATATAACTTAAGGAGGAGAAAGAAAAAAAATTAGGAAATGAAAAATTTGAGGAGGCTGAAGAAAAGAGTGATAATGAGAAGAGGTGAAAAAAAAATGTATAGACTAAAGTAAAAGTTGTGGGAAAAATCATGATAACATCAAAATAACCATGGGTTTTAGAAGGTCTCCACCTGGGACGGGTGTTGTGGCTCACACCTATAATCCCAGAACTTTGGGAGGCCGAGACAGGTGGATTATTTGAGGTCAGACGTTTGAGACCCGCCTGGCCAAGATGGTGAAATCCCATCTCTAGTAAAAATACAAAAAATTAGCCAGGGGTGAAGGCAGGTGCCTGTAATTCCAGCTACCTGGGAGGCTGAGACAGCAGAATTGCTTGAACCCAAGAGGCAGAGGTTTCAGTGAGCCAAGATCATGCCATTGTACTCCAGCCTGGGCAACAAAAATGAAACTGTCTCAACAAAAACAAAAACAAAAAGAGTCTCCATTGGCCCACCCATCCTGCTGCAGATCTCCTGAAGAAGTGCAGGTTCCTACTGTGCTCTGTTTGGTGGATGAGAAAAGAAAAAAGTGGTGGAGAGGGGAGAAAATGCCGTGGACTAAGATATTGGCCTCAACACCTTCATGCTTCATTAGAGGCACTCCGGGGGTTTAAAGGGACTTCAGCACTCCATGTCCAGACATACTCATGCTAAGCTTTTATTTAGTACTTTCATAAATCTTTTATGACCATCCTCAAATAGCGCACCATGCCTCAACACCTTTACATAGCACCTAGCAAAGTGCTTTGCACACAGTGGATGAGAAGGTCCCCAAATTTTTGAGGGGAGGAATAAATTGCTTTTCAGTTTGTCTCCTGATGAATGGAGAGGTACCAATAGTCTATAGTCCATGGTTGTACGTGTGTGTGGCGAGGTGATGTGGTAGCAGGAAAGGAAAGATAGTTCACAATTAGAAGCCTCTGAACTGTGTCCTCCCGACCCCCAAGTCGCCTGGCCAGCATCCCAAGTGCCAAGCGTTTAAGGAACAGCATACTCTCTCCACTCTCTGCCATGGGACATGTTGATGATGCACATGGAGAGAGGTGTCTTGGCAACTTCTACCCTGTAATTTACTCAGGTCACTTTTATGAACCAATCATTTTCCTGATCAGCTCCTCAAGGACTTCTACAAATTGGTAAGTACTTAATGTCTCATTGAAAATGGGTTTTATATCATTGGAAGATTTCAAGCCTGTCACTCTACATTGGTCTATTATTATTCCTGCTCCTATCTGCCATAATCCATAGTGTCAGCGGTATTTAGTAGTTGCTGTTTGCTGTCTCCTGGGTGGCTGTATCCACACTGTCCACCATTTAGGAACACAGAAACCTATAGATTTCTCTCACTTAGTACACATGCTTCCAGCTAACAAACATAAATACATATATGTATTTCTCTAGTTTGTAAGTTGATGGCTATCATTGGCAAGGGATACTATGTGAAGGAGGTTTGGGGAGAGTAGTTGTAATAATTATAATCAGATACATAGAATTGTTTAAAGGTTATATAAAATTTTCAGATTTTTAGGCCACTGCAAGGTATTTTCTAGGTCTTGCGACTATGAGACTTAGAAAAGACAGATGAAAAGGTAATAAATATAAGGGCATAAGTAACTGTTAAAGTAAATTATAATCCCATTGCTCTGGTTTTGGGATTCCTCAACGCAAACTGATGCCAGAAGACAGTGGATGCCTTTAACATTTGGAAGGATGATGAGTTTTCAATTCCGAATTCTGTACCTTGGTAAACTATCAGTCAAGCATGAAAGTGGAATAAAAACATTTTTAGATATATAATTACAAATGTTACATCCCAGACACCTTTTCTTGGAGATTCACTACAAGGAATGCTTTAGCAAAATAAAGAAATAAGCAAGAAAGAAGTAGACATGGAATCCAGGAAACACGGCTCCAACTCTGGAGACCTGGAAAGGGAAGTCCCAGGACAACAGTTATTGCAGGTCAGTAGAGTAACCAGCCCAGTCTGCAGCAGGGAGATGGAGGCCTCTGGCCAGGAGACAAGGAGTATACAGAACTTCCCCCTCTCACCATGACTTTTTGCTCTATGCACATGTGTTACTTTAATAACATTTACATTAATATTTACATTTATATCCTGTCTTGAATTGTCCTCACCATCACCTAGGTGCATTCCCACCCAAGCAAGTCCCCCCAGCACTGTGTACAAACTGCTGTTGCATCACAGGGCCTCATCAGCATTTGTTTATGTGTCGGTCTCCACAGTTAGGATGTAAGTTTTAAGAGGGCTGGGGCCTGGCCAGGCGTGGTGGCTCACGCCTATAATCCCAGCACTTTGGGAGGCCGAGTCAGGTGGCTCGTGAGGTCAAGAGATCAAGACCATCTGGCCAACATGGTGAAAGCCTGTCTCTATTAAAAACACAAAAATTAGCTGGGTATGGTGGTATGTGCCTGTGGTCCCAACTACTTGGGGAGGCTGAGGCAAGAGAATCACTTGAACCCAGGAGGCAGAGGTTGCAGTGAGCCGAGATTGCACCATTGCACTCTGGCCTGGGCAACAGAGTGAGACTCTGTCTCAAGAAAAAATAAAATAAAATAAAATCTCCTTAAATTCTTTTTACTTTCTGAGGAATTTCTTTCAGGTGGCTATCTTAATTCATATTCGGTTTAATTTGTCAAACACTTACTGTCCACTGAGGCTCTCTGCTAGATGCTGAGAAAATCAACATGAACTTATATGGCCCTGGCCATTTTTTCTGTTTGTGTGTGTGTGTGTGTGTGTGTGTGTGTGTGTTTTTGAGACAGACTCTTGCTCTGTCACCAGGCTGGAGTGCACATAGTAAATATTTAACAAATGTGAACCATGTGACATCTGCATATATAATGCACAGTTGAGTTCCACAGTCAGTTAAGCATTTAATACTCCATAAATGCTTAGACTTTGTTTTCAGTTAATATAATGAAGATTCTTGGCTTATAAAAGGACAGAAAAATATCTGATGCATCCTTTCCTATGTGTGAACTATCAAAATCAATGCACAGGTACCCAATTTCATGTCTGTTAATGACCAAGAAACTTCAAATCAATCTGTGCTACCAAACAGGATTACAGACGTACTTATAGAATGTACTTATACACATCTTTTCCAGAAAGCTATGTTATGTGTAATGATCATCTTAGATTATAAGAATTGACTAATTTGACTCTACAATATTTTTTAGATATTTGAAGCCACTATGACCAGATATAAAGGTGTTTAGTATAGGAAGGTGCTGAGAAATTTATGAAATGAATTTATCAAGTTTTGTTTCTGCATGCTGTTTTGTTAGGCCCCTGTATTACTTATGATAAATAATGATAGCTGCTGAAATTCTGTGGTTTCACACAATAAAAGGATATTTCATGCTTGTGCTGTATCCAGTGTAAAATTTCTGAAGAGCCACATGATCATTCAGGGACCCAGAGAGTAGAGGACCATGAAGGAAGTTTTGTTTGTTTGTTTTTGAGACAGTTTCAATGGCACCATAGAGTGTCATTGAAACTAGGCTAGAGTTCAATGGCACGATCTCAGCTCACCACAACCTCTACCTCCCGGGTTTAAGCGATTCTCCTGCCTCAGCCTCCCAAGTAGCTGGCATTACAGGCATACGCCACCACACCTGGCTAATTTTGTATTTTTAGTAGAGACAGGGTTTCTCCATGTTAGTCAGGCTGGTTGGTCTTGAACTCCTGACCTTAGGTGATCTGCCCACCTCAGCCTCCCAAAGTGCTGGTATTACAGGCGTAAGCCACCATGCCTGGCCATGAAAGAAGTTTTTATGGGTCAGTTCTGAAAGTGCAGTACATCATTTCAACCCAGCTTCTAGTGGCCAGAACACAACCACATGACCCACTCTTAGAGCCTGGAAACTGGGAAATGTAGTTAGATGAGTTCCAGGAATAAAAGAAATGGGCCAGTCATGGTACCTCACAACTGTAATCCCAGCACTTTGGAAGGCCAAGGTGGGCATATCACTCGAGGCCAGGAGTTCGAGATCAGCCTGACCAGCATGGAGAAACGCTGTTTCTACTAAAAATACAAAATTAGTTGAGAGTGGTGGCGCATGCCTGTAATCCCAGCTACTCGGGAGGCAGAGGCAGGAGAATTGTTTGAACCCAGGAGTCGAAGGTTCAAGTGAGCCGAGATCGCACATTGCACTCCAGCCTGAGCAACAGGAACGAAACTCCGTCTCAAAAAGAAAAAAAAAAAAAAAAAAACAAGGCCGAGTGCAGTGGCCCACACCTGTAATCCCAACACTTTGGAAGGCTGATGTGGGTGGATCACCTGAGGTCAGGAGTTTGAGACCAGCCTGGCCAATATGGTGAAATAACATCTCTACTAAAAATATAAATATTAGCCAGGTGTGGTGGCATGTGCCTGTAGTCCCAGCTACTTGGGAGACTGAGGCAGAAGAATCGCTTGAACCCGGGAGGTGGAGGTTGCAGTGAGTGGAGATCACACCACTGCACTGCAGGTGTGCAACAGAGTGAGACTCTATCTCAAAAAAAAAAAAAAAGAAAAAAAACCACAGGCCGGGTTTGGTGGCTCACACCTGTAGTCCTAGCACTTTGGAAGGCTGAGGCGGGCAGATCACCTGAGGTCAGGAGTTCAAGACCAGCCTGGCCAACATGATGAAACCCAGTCTCTCCTAAAAATAACAAAAATTAGCTGGGCATAGTGGCGGGTGCCTGTAATCCCAGCTACACAGAATGCTAACACAGGAGAATCACTTGAATCCGGGAGGCAGAGGTTGTGGTGAAAATTGTGCCATTGCACTCCAGCTTGGGCCACGAGAACAAAACTACATCTCAGGTTGCAGTGAGTTGAGATCATGCCACTGCACTCCAGCATGGGTAACAGAAGAAAGAAAGAAAAGAAAAAGAAAGAAAGAAAGAGGAAAGGAAGAAAGGAAAGAAAGAGAAAAGAAATAAAGAAGGAAAGAAGGAAGGAAGGAAGGAAAGAGAGATAAAGAATAGTGGGTTTTAGTGAACATATAGTCTCTGCCCTACCCCAGTACAGAAAGAAAGCCAACAAATATTCTTAGAAGCTGCCAGCTGACAAGGCTTCAAGGTCCAGTTAGAGAAAAAGTTTTGGTATCCATTGCAAAGTGACACAGGAAGAATGGTTTTTGGAAGCACTATGCTCACCAGCTGAGTGACATTGCTAAGTTCCTTGATCTTTCTCAAGCTGAGTTATCTTCCTCAGTAAAATAGGAATAGTATATAATAGTATTTCTCTCTCAGAGGTATAAGGATTAAAATGTATGTAAAGTCACTAGAACATAATAAACACTTAACAAATGTTAATACACTGGACAAAGGGATGATTCATGTCCTGGTGGGGACAGAGTGGGATGGCACAAGATTTCTTTTTTTTTTTTTTGAGTTGGAGTCTTGCTCTGTCGCTCAGGCTGGAGTGCAGTGGCGCATTCTCAGCTCACTGCAACCTCTGCCTTCTGGGTTCAAGCGATTCTCTCCATGTTGGCCAGGCTGGTCTCAAACTCCTGACCTCAGGCGATCCCCCTGCCTTGGCCTCCCAAAGTGCTGAGATTACAGGCATCAGCCTGGTCAGTCAGCATAAGATTTCATCATGTTATTCAGAATGGTACACAATTTAAAACTAATAAATTATTTCTGGAATTTTTCTTTTTTCTCCTTCCTTCCTTCCTTCCTTCTTTTTTGTTTTTGAGACAGAGCCTCACTCTGTCATTCAAGATAGAGTGTGGTGGCCCAGTCTCACTCACTGCAACTTCTGCCTCCATGTTCAAGTCACTCTCCGGCCTCAGCCTCCTGAGTAGCTGGGCTTACACACGCCCGCCACCACAACCTGTTAATTTTTGTATTTTTAGTAGAGACGGGGTTTTGGCATGTTGGCCAGGCTGGTCTCAAACTCCTGACCTCGGGTGATCCACTTTTGCCTCGGCCTTCCAAAGTGCTGGGATTACAGGTGTGAGCCACCACACCTGACCTACTTCTGGGATTTTTCATTTAATATTTTTAGACCATAGTTGACTCTAAATAACTGCATTTGTGGAGAGTAAAACTGTAGATAAGCAGGGACTACTGTATTATGTTATTTTTAAGCCCTAGGAAAAAATTGCCTCATAGTTAAAACATACTTTTGTTTTCATTTACAGTATTTGCTCCCTCTTTTTTTTTTTTTTTTTTTTTTTTTTGAGACTAGGTCTCATTTTGTCATCCAAGCTGGAATGCAGTGGTGAAACCATGGCTCAGTGCAGCCTAAACCTCCTGGGCTCAAATAATTCTCCTGCCTCAGCCCGTTGAGTAGCCGGGACCACAGGCGTGTGCCACCACACCCAGCTAATTTTTGTATTTTTTGTAGAGATGGGGTTTTGCCATGTTGCCCAGGCTGCTCTTGAACTCTTGGACTCAAGCAATCCACCCCCCTCAGCCTTCCTAAAGGCTGGGATTACAGGTGTAAGCCACTGAACCCAGCCAGTATTTGCTCTTTTTGTAACCAATTTCCTAGTGCCCATACATTCTTTTTTCTCTCTTGCTTAGGTGAGTAACAATTGCCTCATGCTGATGGGTCTTATTTACTTTTTAAGAACAAAATGATCCAAAAAAGCAAGGTGAAAGTAACAATGTCTTTAATGACCTAGCTAAAAATGTCATGCACCATTACTTCTGCCATATTCTGTTTGTCATATGGACTAATCCTGATACCCTGACAAGATGCTACACAAAGATGTGAAAATAGGGAAGCAAGGGTCACTGGGAGATCATCTTGGAAGATGGCAACCCACAGTCTGCCTTCTGGGCCCCAATGTTTCATATCCCTCCCAAGTGCAAAATACATTATTATTCCTTCCTAAGATTTCCAAAGAAGCTGCCTTTTTAAACCGAAAGTTTCACTGATGCACTACCTTGAATTTCTTTTTCTTTCTTTTTTTTTTGAGAAAGAGTCTTGCTTTATTGCCCAGGCTGGAGTGCAGCGGCATGGTCTTGGCTCACCGCAGCCTCTGCCTCCTGCCCTCAAGCAATTCTCCTGCCTCAGCCTCCCGAGTAGCTGGCATGACAGGGGTGTGCCACCGTGTCCAGCTAATTTTTTGTATTTTTAGTAGAGATGGGGTTTCCCCATGTTGGCCAGGCTGGTCTGGAACTCCTGACCTCTCAGGTGATTTGCCCGCTTCGACCTCCCAAAGTGCTGGGATTACAGACATGAACCACTGCGCCCAGCGTTTCCAGCTTCTAGAAGCTGCCCACATTCCTGTGTCATGCCCCTTTCTCCATCTTCAAAGCCAGCCACCTTGAATCTTTATGAGATCTTAACAAAGGATTCTATAATGAGTTTCATAGATATCTATCTATCTATCTATCTATCTATCTATCTATCTATCTATCTATATAAAATGTTCTCCTGTGAATGCCTTGGACTTTGTCTTTGCCCAAAAGCCATTTCTTAATTTTAATGTCATGTAATTTATCATCTGGGGAGGCTGGGAGATTTTAAACCCAGTAATTCCCGAGACTTTCTAATTTAATATTCCTCTTTTTGCTTATCTTTCTCCTCTCACCTTTTACTACAAGTAGCACACATTTTACTATAAGTAGCAAGGAAAAACTAGGTGGCATCTTCACTATTCTGCCTGGAAATCTCCTCAGGCAGTTCACCATTTAGGTTAGTTCATTTGATGCATTTATTACTTTCCTGTTACTACAAGCAGCACTGCTACTTAAAATTTCTGCCCCTTGGAGGTTGCAGTGAGCTGAGACTGTGCCACTGCACTCCAGCCTGGGCGACAGAGCCACTCTATTGCAAAAAAAAAATTCTGCCCCTGTAGAAAAAGGATCACCTTTTCTCCTGTTTCTAGTAAAATTTTCCTAATTTACCTTTCAGATCTCACTGGCACCTTCCTCAAAGGCCACATGGCTTCTATTGTCAGTCTCTTCAGAGCCTTGCAGGCTTTTATTTACACTCTCCTTAAAGTCCCGGTTTCTTCCTACTCTCTGGTTCCAAAGTTCTCTCATGTTAACTTTTTACATCGGCAGCAGCCCACTTCCAGGCATCAAAACTGCACTGGTCATCTACTGATGCATAACAAATCACTGCCGCCCCACCTCCCTATTAGGTCCTAACAGGAAACATTTTTTATCCTTACAGTTTCTGTGGATATCTTTGTTTTCTGCTGTTGCTCCAACAAATTGACACAAACAGAGTGGCTTGAAACAACACAGATTTATCTGTAGTTAAGAAGTCTGACATGAGTCTCACTGGCCTAAAAATCAAGGGGTGAGCAGGGAGGCCTTCCTTTCTGGAGGCTCTAGAGTCTGTTTTATTAAGTTTCCAGCTTTTTTAATTTTTGAGACAGTTTCCCTCTGTTGCCCAGGCTGGAGCACAGTGGATTAATCTCAACTCACTGCAACCTCTCGGGTTCAAGTGATTCTCCTGCCTCAGTCACACCTGGCTAATTTTTGTATTTTTAGTAGAGACGGGGTTTGACCATGTTGGCCAGACCGATCTTGAATTCCCAACCTCAAGTGATGTGCCCACCTCGGCCTCCCAAAGTGTTGGGAATCCAGGCATGAGCCACTGCACCCGGCCAGTTTCCAGATTCTAGAAGCTGCCCACATTCCTGTGTCACGTACTTTTTTCAGTCTTCAAATCCAGCAGTGGCTGCTCAGGTTCTCGTATCACTTTACTCTGCCTGCCTCTTCTGCTTCCCCGTCTCAGATTTAAAAGGACACTTGTGATTACACTGGGCCCACCTGGATGATCCAGGATAATCTCCCTATTTTAAGGTCAGCTGATTAACAACCTTGATTCCATCTATTACCTTGATTCCCCTTGCCATGTCATGTCACATAGTCACAGGTTCTGGGGATTACAAGCCGGACATCTTGGGGATGGGGAGCTATTCTGCCTGTCACAGTGGGTTACAAATTCAGGAGCATCTTAACTCAGAGTTTCTCATGAGGGTGCAGTCAAGATGGCAGCTAGGTCTTTAGTCATTTGGAGGCCTGACTGGGCCTGGAGGGTGCCTTTCCCAGGGGACTTACCAAGTTGGTGCTGGTTGCTGGTGAAAGGCATCAGTTTCTCACCATACAAGCCTCTCTTCTGCTGCTTGCACATCCTCAAGATGTGGCTATTGGCTTCCCCCAGCACAAGTGATTCAAGAGAGCAAAGCAGCAGCAGCAATGTCTTTTCTAATCTAGTTTCAGAAGTCACACACCAACACGGCCACTATATTCTATAGGTCAAAAACTTAATCATACAATGCGTGAGGGGACCATCCAAAGTGTGAATACCAAAAGTTGAGGCTAATGTGAGCATACTGGAGGCAGGCTACCACATGGCCACACCCTCCCTATGAAATCGGTTCTAACCACTTCCCTACTCCCACAGCACTCTCTGCTCTCTTCTAACTAACACTAGCCTTTATTTCACTCATGGTTTACAGATCACTTTCCCTTTTCCTCATTCAGAGCACATCGAGGTTAGGGATAATGCTTTATTTACTTCTGAATTCCTAACATTCAACATAGTGTGATTGAACTGAATTGAATTAAGGAAAGAGGTCGGATGACCAGAACTTGGAAGCAAACCTCAGTCTTTGATGGGAGCTTTGCTGAATGTAGATGATAGATTTATTTGAATTTTAAGATTAGCCAGAGAGTCTTCGTCTGGTAAATCCCTTGAGAAATAAGATATCTTTACAGCAGGCAACTCTGCCAATGAAGTAGCCATTTTGCTTACACCATTGCCCTAATAAACTTGCTTTCTTAAAAAAAAATAAAAGAGATAATTTTACAATAAATATAAGAAATTTGAGGGCTGAGGACTATGTATAATACTTCTTTTTATTCCTTTCCTGCATTGAGTAAAATTGAAACTTGTTAACCATGCTGAATATCTAAGGTCTTTTTTTTTTCTTTAGACAGAGTTTCTCTCTTGTTGCCCAGGCTGGAGTGCAATGGCACAATCTCAGCTCACTGCAACCTCCGCCACCTGGGTTCTAGCGATTCTCCTGCCCTAGCTTCCCGAGCAGCTGGGACTACAGGCATATGCCACCAAGTCGGGATAATTTTTGTATTTTTAGTAGAGATGGGGTTTGGCCATGGCAGCCATGTCGAACCCCTGACCTCAGGTGTTCCACCTGTCTCAGCCTCCCAAAGTGCTGGAATTACAGGTGTGAGCCACTGTGCCCAGCCCTTTTTTGTCTAGTTTTATGTAGAGGCTATTCACCATAAATAAGTTCTTCTTTTTTTTGAGACAGAGTCTCACTCTGTCACCCAGGCTGGAGTACAGTGGCATGATATCTGCTCACTGCAACCTCTACCTCCCAGGTTCAAACTATTCTCCTGCCTCAGCTCTCCGAATAGCTGGGACTACAGGCATCCACCACCACGTCTGGGTAACTTTTGTATTTTTTGTAGAGACAGGGTTTCACTCTGTTGGCCAGGCTGGTCTGGAACTCCTGGTCTCACGCAATCCACCCACCTCAGCCTCCCAAAGTGCTGAGATTACAGGCATGAATGCCAGGCCAAGTCATTCTTGATCTTTTAAGATTTAACTGTGTGATGACAACTAATAAGTGAGGATGACTTTTCTGCCTTATTTAGGCCCCTACTCTTTCTAAGCATCTTTCCATATACCAGAGAGACTGTTGAGAATTCCTCCAAAGACAGGACTTATGTGGACCCTTAAAATCTAAGTTTCTCTCTATTCTGTGTTCTCTCCTTGAATGGCAGCGTGAAAGATTCCAGGGCCACATGCTCTGTTTGTTTCGTGTGTCTCCATACGAAACGTATGCAGTTTCCCAAACTGAGTATTAACCTAGACTTTCTAGAGACATCTGTGTTAGTGAAAAGTAGTGTAGCATCCTGTGTTAGTGAAATGGTTTCAAATTAGACACCCTGAATTTCTTAATAGAAACCAAAGAGACTTTTGGGAAATATGCGAATTGAAAGGAAAGAATCTGCCAGTTTCCAGCCGAAAGGTGACCCTTTTAAAGACATATTTGTTAGTTGTGAGTGACAGAGGTTACAGAGTCAACCAGGACCATTTCTAAAGTGTTAAACTGACCTTAGGTAACAAGGTCATGAGGTCGGTAGGGGTCAGGATTGGTCGAGGAGAACTCTTTGCCTTTTGTGGAGAGCTTTAAAAGGCTTCAACTTCCCGTCCCTCCCTCTCTTCTTTCTGGTCTCTCCCTGCCTGGCTGTTTTCTAAAAGCCACCATGATTTGAAAACTGACTCATGGGCTGACCTTCCCAGCCTGAGGGCACATGGACAACCAGATGCTGTAGTTCAAACCTATTTCTGTTTGGCAGGGTGGCAGGAGCCAGGAAGCCTGGAGATGGGGACTCTCCTCATCCCCCTTTGCAATCTGTAAGAAATGTCTAATGAAAGCTGAGTGTGGTGGCTCATGCCTGTAATCCCAGCACTTTGTGAGGCCGAGGCGGGCATACCACTTGAGGTCAGGAGTTTGAGATCAACCTGGCCAACATGGTGAAACCCTGTCTCTACTAAAAATACAAAAAGTAGCCAGGTGTGGTGGCAGGCGCCTATAGTCCCCGCTACTTGGGAGGCTGAGGCAAGAGAATTGTTTGAGTCTGGGAGGCAGAGGTTGCAGTGAGCCAGGATTGTGCCATTGCATTCCAGCCTGGGAAACAGGGCGAGACTTAGTCTCAAAACAACAACAACAACAACAAACAAACAAACAAAGAAAACAAGAGAGAGACAATTGTTTCATGAAGATCTGACCTTCAGTTCTGTTCTTATTTTGTTTTGTTTTGTCTTTCTGTGTTGCCAGGCCAAAGTACAGTGGCTACTCATAAGCACAATCATCACACATTGAACCCTCTAACTCCTGGGCTCAGGCAATCCTCCTGCCTTAGCCTCCTGAGTAGCAGCTGGGACTATAGGATCTCTCCACCATACCCGGCTTGGTCATCAGTTCTTAATATTATTTCCCTTTGGCTTCTCCGTGTTTATAAATGTTTGAATTTGTATCTTTGATGAAGTTAAGCAAATCATTAAACCTTTTGGGGACTAATTTTTTTTCTCATCAACAAAATGAGAAAGACTGCATGAGCTATTTTTGCTTCATGTTCATATGAGTAGTAAAATATCTATACTTTTTTGTTCTTGATTAGTAAAGATTAGAGAGGCCTCATTCTCTTTTCTATGATATGTGTATCTCTTGGCCAGCCATGGTGGCTCATGCCTGTAATCCCAGCATTTTGGGAGGCCAAGATGGGCGGATCACCTGAGGTCAGGTGTTCAAGGTCAGCCTGGCCAACATAGTGAAACCCTATCTCTACTAAAAATACAAAAAAAAAAATTAGCCAGGCCTGGTGGTGGGCGCCTGTAATCCCAGCTACTTGGGAGGCAGAAGCAGGAGAATCTCTTGAGCCTGGGAGGCAGAGGTTGCAGTAAGCAGAGACCTGTGCCATTGCACTCCAGCCTGGGCAACAAGAAAGAAACTCCTTCGCAAAAAAAAATCTACATCTCTCTAAGAAGGAAGACACTGTAGTACTCTTGTTCCTGCGAACAATTCTCTCTGTATAATTAATGGATTTGTAAAAGGTGGAGTAAGACATTTGCAGCCCTGCCCCAAGTACTAACCCTTTGCTTTTAGCCCCAAATGACTTATGAAATTTAATAAACTCTTCTAAGCTCTTGCACATGTTGCATGTTCAGCATATGATTGTATTTGGTTTCTCTGGCATGTAACTTGTATATTACTTGTGTAAGCTTCATCACATTACAACAGTGCTTTGGACAATGATTTCTTATTAAAAGGACCCTTGGTTTTCCCCTTCCTAAACATGTAAAGCACATTTGAACTGATATATTTTAAACAGAGAAATTGTGATTTGCTCACATATAGCTTAATTGACTTGGGGCTATTTCCTCCTCATTAGCTGCTCTCGATCAATTTGAAGAGGAAATCAGTAAGACCTCACCATGAATCCTTTTTACCTCTGTATTTCCTCTTTTCCTCTCTTTGAAAAATCTGCTGAAATTTGGGTCTGACTTTTGAATATTTTCCAGGCTTCCATCCACAGTGATCTCAGCTCCCTAAGATGACAGTGGTCCACAGCTTCAGGACTCCCCATAGGAGGCTGCTCCCCATAGAGGCTCCGCCCTGCCCGCCCCCCACTCTGGTGTTCGCCTGTCGAAGACTCTGGCAGACATAAGGGCAGTTCTGGCTGCCAGATGCTCATCGAGTCATCTAGTTCCTTCCGCCTCCGTTTTAGGTGAAAATAACCAGGGAAAGAAGAGGAAATGATTGTGTTAATGATCAGGGCCCCAGAAAAATCTAGTGTATATGCTGGAGGAACAGAATGTGAGAAAGGAGGGCCCTGAGTACCTGATTAAGTAATTTGAATTTCTTTCCATCTGATTCACTTTAATATTTTTATGAGTAAAATTCTGTAATGGGAGCGATATAGATACGTAAGACACACAAGAGGTATAAGATGCAGATCCACAATCTAGTGGAGAAGGAAGGAAAATACAGACACAACTTAAACATAGCCCTATTAAAAACCTAGAAGCAATGCTCTGGGGAAAGAGAAGAGGAAAAATGTATTTCAATGGGAGGACTCTCAGAAGGCTTCATGTGGAAGGTAGCATTTTAGCCCAGTCTTGAAGAATGAGTATGATTTAATAAACAGATTTTTCTGGGAGCTGGGGCAGAGGTCAGGAGGGATTTTCCTGGGAGAGAGAAGAGAAAACAGCTTGAATAAAATCCCTTAGAAGAGACAGCGCATGGTGAGAGGCAGACAGGTAGGAATCAGTAAGTTCTTGAACAATTTTAGTTTAAAAATTATATGCAGACCAAGTGTGATGGCTCATGCCTGTAATCCCAACACTTTGGGAGCCTGAGTTAAGAGGATCACTTGAACCCAGGAGTTTGGGACCAGCTAATACAAAAATTAGCCAGGTATGGTATGTATCTATAGTCCCAGCTAGTTGGGAGGCTGAGGCGGAAGGACCACTTGAGCTGGGGAGGTCAAGGTTGCAGTGAGCCATGTTGGTGCCACTGCACTACAGCCCAGAGTGAGACCATGTCTCAAAAAATAAACAAAAACCAAACGTCATATTGAGGAAGAAAAATATGAAATTATAATGGCTGCATGGAGCACAGGGAAAAAATGCAAAGACAAGGTAACTTGGAGGTTTCATTTAAAATAAATTTTGTTAGCCAGGCATGGTGGCTCACGCCTGTAATCCCAGCATTTTGGGAGGCCAAGGCAGGCAGATTACGAGGTCAGGAGTTCAAGACCAGCCTGACCAACATGGTGAAACCCTGTCTCTACCAAAAATATAAAAATTACCTGGGCGTGGTAGTGCGTGCCTGTAATCCCAGCTATTCGGGAGGCTGAGGCAGGAGAATCACTTGAACCTGGGAGGTGGAGGTTGCAGTGAGCTAAGATTGTGCCACTGCACTCCAGCCTGGTGACAGAGTGAGACTCTGTCTCAAAATTAAAAATAATGAAAATAAATAAAATAATTTTTGTGAAGAACATGTGACAAAAGTACCTTGGATGATATAGAATATCTTGGGAAATGGTTATTCAGATATCATTAGGATTAGGGTAGAGGTTGGAAAAAGGAATAATACTCCTAAGGGGACAAAAATTCTTGTAGTTAAGATTACTGTAAGGATAAAGACAGTAATTTAGGTAAAAAGCATAATATGAACTCCCAAAATGGTAGTTGCTATTGCCATTATTTTTAAATTCTTTATGTTTATTGCTATTGTTATAGCCATATGAAACTTAAGTATAAAAAAGCAAGACTTGAAAAGTGCTTGTCTACGAAAAGAGAGGGGCAGAAATTATCAAAACGAGACCCTAGAGCCAGCTCAGTGACTCACACCTCTAATCTCAATGCTTTGGGAGGCCAAAGCAAGAAGATTGCTTGCAGCCAGGAGTTTGAGACCAGCCTGGGTAAGACAGCAACCCTGTGTCTACAAAAATAAAAATAAAAAACGTTAGCCAGTATTGATAGCTATACCTGTGGTCCTAGCTGTTCAAGAGGCTAAGGTGTGAGGACTGCTTGTGCCCAGGAGTTTGAGGCTGCAGTGAGCTATGGGTCACTGCACCACTGCACTTGGCAGCCTGGATGACAGAATAAGACTCCTTCTCTGAAAAAACAAATAAAAACACAAAACCAAAACATGACCCTAAGGATTTGGAGATGGAGGTGTCATTGCATAGAGAATAAGGCTGAGATCTGGGACACTTTCACCCCCTGCAGATCCTTCCCTCCAGCCTTGTGCTCTAAGCCTGTCCATCTTCTTCAAGAGCCCGAAATCACTTGTTTCCCCAACAATTTCCTACCCACCTCTCTAAGCCCAAGTCAAATGCCACCCCGCTCCTAGAGGCTTTTTCCTCTCATTCGTCAGAATGCATGAGTGTTTCCTGTGTGCTCTCAGAACATGCTCCTTGTGTTTTGACCAGGCAAATATTTGTGTGTTTGTCTCCCTCACTGGATTATTTTGGGTGCCTCATACTTAGTGAGTGCTGAAGAAGCATTGATTGAGATAAAATGTGACTCATAGTGAGTTTAAAGTTTACTATACATAAATTTTTTTCATAGATGTTAGGGGTAGCCTCAAGCCCCAGATGTGCAAACAAGTAAATTTACTTTTCTGTAAGTCCCATTCATCTCTCTCAGGGTGACAGAGAATTAGTAGTAGTTAGTTAGGGGTATCTCCTGCTTTCCCCCATGCTGCCTATAAGTGCAACAGGGCTCACTAGAGCCTTCTTGTACTGTCTTCAATTTACACAGCTCACCGCTGAGTTGTCCCTGTTCCGTGAGACTTCTCTATGCCTCTCAGGCTCAAGGGAACTCATTCTACTGCCCCAGTGCTGTTTGGACTCAGCTGCTCAGGCACTCACACAGACTTACCTGGTCTGGGCTGTGTTGTCTTTGGGGTCTACAAGAGGACAGGGGCCTCCTCTTCCCTCAGCTTCCCCAAAGCCGTCAGTGGTTTCTGTTGTCATTTCCCACCACTGTCCCCCAGGCCAAGTCAGAAAAAACAGGTCCGGCGGGTGGCTCATGCTTGTAAGCCCAGCACTTTGGGAGGCCGAGGCAGGCAGATCACTTGAGGTCAGAAGTTCGAGACCAGCCTGGCCAACATGGTGAAACCCTGTCTCTACTATAAATACAAAAATTAGCTGGGCGTGGTGGTGGCCACCTGTAATTCCAGCTACTCGGGAGACTAAGGAAGGAGAATCGCTTGAACCTGGGAGATAGAGGTTGCAGTGAGTTGAGATTTTGCCACCGTACTCCAGCCTGGGTGACAGAGTGAGACTCTGTATCAAAAAAAGAGAAGAAGAAGAAGAAAAAGAAAAAGAAAAAAGAAAAGAAAAGAAAAAAAGAAATAGAAAAGGGAGACAGAGCCCAGGCTTCCTTTCTCAGGGAGTTACCTGCTAATGATTTTTATCACTGCCTCCCTCCCCTGCCTGGACTTTCCTCCTCCCTTCAAAGCAGAAAACCTTCAAACTGGCCCAAGGTGGGAAATCTTGCTCTGATGCATATGTCAAGTTTTTTTTTTCTGGGCCGCAGGGTTTCCTCCAAGGCCTGGACTTTTAAATGTCAAAAGCCTTTCTCCCACTTATTAAGGTACTGAATCTCCTCGAGCGCCTAGCTGCCCAATTAAAGGAAGAGTGGAGAGAGTGACAGGAAACACTGGGGTGGGAGAATCTTTAATGTTTCCACCATGCAGCCATCTGGTGATGGGGAACTCAGAGTAGAGAATTGTAAATGTAAATTTGGGAATCAAAAACTTATCCTTACAATAGCCAAAGCTAAGAATGAACCTCCATGCATGTCAAAGGGGAAAAAGAAATCAAGTAATTTTTTGAATTCAGCACTGCGCTAATTACCCCCAGGGGACAGACAGGAAGCTTGCAATTTAGTTATAAGAACCTTTTGCAATCTGGCCCCAGGCTCCCTCTGTAGTCTCTTTTCTCACCACTGCCTTCCTTGACAGAGCTCTTCTCAGCGCTCTGCCTTTGCCAGCCTGCTCCCTGAGGCTAGAATGCCTGTGATGCTATCTCCCCTGTCTTCCCCAGCCTGCAAACTCATCCTTAAAAGAGATCAAATGTCTTCTTCTCTTGAAAGCTTTCCTGATGCCTGCAGTAGTTTTGTAGCTCTCCCTCCAGGCCCACATTATATGGCAACCACTGACCTTTGAAGAATCTAAGGGCGAGGACTGAATCTATCCCCAGCACCCAGTACATAGAGCTTGGTACCCAGTAAATACTCAGTAAATATATGTTGACTGCATGGGGGAATAAAATATACCCTCAAAGCTATAAGTGATAAAACAATTATACCTGATACAATAGTAACAGTAAACAGAGTAACTACTGAACATTTTTCATATGGTCCAGATACTGGTTTTTTTTGTTTTGTTTTGTTTTGAGATTGAGTCTCTCTCTGTCACCCAGGCTGGAGTGCAGTGGTGGGATCTCGGCTCACTGCAACCTCCGCCTCCCAGGTTCAAACGATTCTCCTGCCTTAGCCTCCCGAGTAGCTGGGATTACAGGTGCGCACCGCCGTCTCACCTGGCTAATTTTCTCTTCTTTTTTTTGAGCTGGAGTCTTGCTCTGTTGCCCAGGCTGGAGTGCAGTGGCACAATCTCAGCTCACTGCAACCTCTGCCTCCTGGGTTCAAGCGATTCTCCTGCCTCAGCCTCCTGAGTAGCTGGGATTACAGGAACCTGCCACCATGCCTGGCTTCTTTACGTATTTTTAGTAGAGATGGGGGTTTCATCATGTTGGGCAGGCTGATCTAGAACTCCTGACCTCAAGTGATCCACCTGCCTCCACTTCCCAAAGTGCTGGAATTACAGGCATGAGTCACTGCACCCGGCCTTACCTGGCTAATTTTCATATTTTTGGTAGAGATGGGGTTTCACCATGTTGGCCAGGCTGGTCTCAAACTTCTGACCTCAAGTGATCTGCCTGCCTCAGCCTCCCATAGTGCTGGGATTACAAGCATGAGCCACCACACCCAGCCCAGATACTGTTTTAGCACTTTACCTTGGTTTATTTAGTCCTGGCTACAACCATATGAAAAAAGCACAATTTTTATTTCCATTTACAGATCAAGACCAATGACTGCTATAGAGCTCAAGTTACCTGCTTACAGTTAGTTGTCCACGTAACAATTTAGCATGGTAGCTTAGTTACTAAATTAGGGTTACTTAAATTTAGTAATAATTTAAAGAACAGTTGGACAATGTTCTCAATTTTTTGAGACTCTAGTTCCCTCCTACTCGAAGTGAGGGGATTGGACCCTGTGATTTATAAGATCACTTTCAATCTTGAAAATCTCTTACTCAACTGTCAAGGATGTGACTAAAATGCAGGGTATGTGAATGGTGGAACACTGATGACAACAGCAGGGCTTGGAAGATGTAGAAAGATAGTCTATTAGCCAGGCGTGGTGGTGTGCAGCTGTAGTTCCAGCTACTCAGGAGGCTGAGGCAGGAAGATCCTTTGGGTCCAAGAGTTCAAAGCTACAGTGAGCTATGATCATGCCACCATGCTCCAGCCTGGACATCTGAGAGAGAGAGAGAGAGAGAGAGAAAGTAAAAGCAGGTGCTGAAATAAAGTAAAAGGTCTAACTAACTAGCTCATATCCTTTCAAAGAGTCAGTGCACGCCATTCCCTCTCACAAAGGAAGTGGCTGGGCTGCACCTGTTCTCTCCTTCTGCCTGCCTTCTACACTATGCCTTCAGAAAGGTACTGTGCCGTTTGTTTTTTGTTTAACTCTGTACTGCCTGATGCTCACTTGCACTGCCTCTCCTTGTGGAATGGTGCCGGGGAAGCAGGTAGACTCCCTAGTGGGATTTGCCTAGGACACATCCCCTACGATGTTTTCAGACCCCACTTCTTCCTGGGCACAGCCCAGGCCAGCTAGTCATAGAGACTCAGAGAAGTGGTGAGTATTAGGATGGAAAGAGGTCCCTCTGAGATGGCAAAGGATGGTGGATCGCCAGGGCTAGGCAGAGTGTGGGGGTGAAGAAATGTGCTGAGATCCCGAAGTGCTGGGATTACAGGCGTGAGCCACCGCGCCTGGCCAACCCATTTGTTTTAATCACAGCTCTGATCCTGCAAAACCAGGACCACCAGCCTTTAATCCCTTTGCATTCTCCATCCTTCATATTCTTCATGTTCCAATTCTTTGTATTCTCATATGGCATTTCCTAGTATGTATAGGGAAACCAGATGACCAGCTACTCTTCCAACATGCCCTTGCCCTCTCTCCATGTTTGGGCTCAGGCTCTGTGTTTGTTGAAGTCCTATTAGACCCAGTTCAAATGATATGGGTTTGAGTTTTTCCTTTTTCCTTTCTTTCTTTCCTTGTTTCTTCTTTCCTCCTTCCTTCCTTCCCTCCCTCCCTTCCTTCCTTCCTTCTCTTTCTCTTTCTTCTCTCCTTCCCTCCCTCCCTCCCTTTCTTTCTTTCTGTTTGTCCCAACCTGTTGGACTCAAGACATTCTTCCATTTCAGCCTCCCAAGTAGTTGGGACTATAGGCAAAAGCCACTATGCCCTGCTAATTTTTAAAATCATTTTTTGTAGAGAAAGGATCTCACTTTGTTCCCTGGCTAGCCTTGAACTCCTAGGCTCAAGCAATCCTCCCACCTCGGCCTTCAAAAGTGTTGGGATTACAGGCATGAGCCACATTGCCTGGCCTATGTTATGGTTTTTATAAAGCCTTCTGGAATATCCACACTCAAATTTAATTTCTCATAGCACCTCTATTTTGCTAAAAGCTGGATATAATGTGCTGGATAAAAGGACACACTACTAGTTCCCATAGGGTTTTCTGCCCCTGGGCTTCCACTCTAGTAAGTTGTGTTTCTCTGTATTCTCCTGTCCACCTCCTCGATTTTCTGGGCAATGCTTTGTCTGGTGGCCTCAGTTCTCTGACGGATCTAAGAAGAGTTATTGATGTTCACTTTGCTCAGCATTTTTCATCCTGTACAGATGGGAGTGATGACTTCCAAGCCAGACCAAGGGTCTATTTTGGATTAAGAAAGACTAAGACAACTCAGATTCAGGCAGGAATGCACCCAGAACAGTTCTGGGCACTTGTGCAGAGAAGCTAATCTTCTCTCTGGAGTCCTGCCATTGATATGGTTTAGCACTGACAAGGCCCAAGCTCTCCATCTCTCCCCTCCATACTTTACATTCTAGGGAGGGACCCAAGAGGGGATTATCTACTCCTGGATCAATTAGCTATGGCCAAGATCACCTGGCCACAAAGTATGGATGTGGTCTTTGGGGGCCACCCCTGTGAGTTAGGTCCACCCTTCAGAGAAGGGATCTTTGTGAGGTGTGCAGAATTACAAGAAGCATCTACCTCACTGTCAGAGGTCCCTGTTTGAAAAGTTTGGCAGCAGAAGAAAGAACAGCATGGGGGAAAAATATATTAACTTCTAGAGGAGGCAAATGTTGGATAAGAAAAGAGTTATAGGCTAGGCACGGTGGCTCATGCCTGTAATCCCTGCACTTTGGGAGGCCAAGGTGGGTAGATCACCTGAGGTCAGGAGTTCAAGACCAGCCTGACCAACATGGCAAAACCCCGTCTCTACTAACAATACAAAAATTGGCTGAGTGTGGTGGCAGGCGCCTGTAATCCTGGCAACTCAGGAGGCTGAGGCACAAGAATCACTTGAACCTGGCGGGTGGAGGTTGTGGTGAGCCGAGGTTGCGCCACTACACTCCAGCTTGGGTGACAGAGTGAGACTATGTCTCAAAAAAAAAAAAAAAAAGAGAGAGAAAAAGAGTTATTACTGGATGATGGTGAATTGTCCCACCATGGTGGATCATGCCTATAATCCCAGCACTTTGGGAGGCTGAGGTAAGAGGATTGCTTGAGTCTAGGAGTTCAAGACCAGCCTGGGCAACATGTAGAGACATGTCTGTGTTTTTAAAAGTTACTATTATCCTTAATGTTTTAAAGACTGGCAAAGTGGCAGCTGGAGAGGCCAAAAGGTATATATAATGAAAAAATTAATTAGAAATTAATTAAATATATGATCTACTGATGATTTGGATCATATATTTGAAGAATCTGCTGTTAATAGAAAGAGAAAATAGGGTGGTAGTTGGAAGGAGGCCATGAATTCCAGGAATTTTTCTCGCTCATGTTGGTGGAAACTTTGAGGGTGTGATTGGTTGTTAGGAGGATAGGAAGGTGAGAAGAGGGGTCAACTATGCAGAGGTGGGGAACAGGTAGAGGAGTGTGTCCTTGGCAGGCTGGGAGAGGTCTCTGGCAGCCAAGGAAGCTTCCAAAAGCAGAACCGGCTGCTAGCAGGATTTTAAGAAGTAAAGAAGGTATCAAGTTAAATTCCCTGATGGGGAGCCAAAAAAAAAAAAAAAAGAAGAAGAAGAAAAAGAAGAAAGAAATGAGGGGAAGAAGAAAGAAGAGAAAGAAGAAAGAAAAAGAAAGAGGAGGCAGAAGGAGGAAGAAAAAGGAGAAGAGAAAGAAAGAGAAAGTGGAGGAAGGAGGAGGAAGAAAGAAAAAAGAAAGAAGAGGGGAAAGGAGAGAAGAGGAAGGAGGGAGGGGGGGCAGAAGGAAGAAGGAAGGGTGAAAAGAAGAAGAAAGAAGGAGGAAGAAGGAGAGCAACGAGGAGGGGAGGAGGAAAAGGAGGCACAGGGTCAGGGCCAAAGCTTGGGTGGTCAGGTTATTGCGTATTCCAGCAGAGGAAAGTCATCATTCTCTCCTTCAGACCACAGGGAAGACAAAGAGTTCAGCTGCAAAGGAAGGCAATATGGAGCCTAAAGGGTATGGTGGGGCTTATTACATAGAAGCAGCCCTGACACTTTAACTGGTTACTTTATTTATTTATTTATTTAGAGATGGAATCTTGCTCTATTGCCCAG